>OW240919.1:151559263-151574611 GCA_933207985.1 Pelobates cultripes
TTTACTAACTTTTGAACCCCTGGTCTGATTCATGCCATTTTTTAATATGTTGTTCCCCTGAATGGATTGATTGTGAATATGTAATTTATGTGAATGTGATGTATGGCTTTAGAGTTATGAAAGTTGGGTAGAAAGTATGTTTTAACTGTATGTGTAATTGAGTTTCCTCTCAGGATAAGGGGAGGGGATATGTGGGATGTAACTGTGATGTGATTGGTTGTTTTATACCTCCCTGTGGGCGGTCCTGTATTTGCAAGACTGTAATAAAAACCAGGCTGGGTGTGCCAGCACCTCAGACCACTGCTTGACCCTCAACACGGAGCCTTGTCTCGCTCTTGGGGGGATTCACTGTATGCTGTTAGAGACTGATTGCCAGGAGTGTAAGCTGATTGTCTGCTTTTCCTGTTCGCCTGCTAGCAGCTATTTGGGAGGTTCCAGTTCGGGAGTTGGAGTGCTATTTTGTATCCAGTTTGGGAGTTTGGTGTTCTGCAGTAGCTGTGCCTGTATCTCTGGAAAGGGGGCCGATCGCCTAAACGGTTTTTACCCCTTGTGTGCAAAACGGTCCGTTACACTTACTATCTGACAGTGCATGGTATTGAGTTGGGAAGTGTTTAGTGAATAGGGTCGGTGTGTGTCCTTTTTTAAAGTGGGTTTCCTGTATGCAAGCCACGTCTATATTGTTTTTCTGGAGTTCCTTGATCAGGAGCCTCCGTTTATTAGGGGTGTTCAACCCTTTAACATTATAGGTAATAATTTTCATACTTCAGAGTGTAATTACAGTAGGGTTCTTTAAGGGCCTTGGTCGAGCTCCCATCCCGTGCTTGGGTCGGTCGAGGTCTATTCCCAATTGTGGATGGGGTGTATATTGCCTCTGTATTAACGAGATTTTAAAGGCTATTAGTGATGCTGCATCGGTTGGAGGGTGAATGCATAACCGGGGAGAGGGGGGTGGGTTGGGTGTGGGGGGGAGAGAGTGGGTAAGATACCCAACTGGGTTCACCTAACTTGAACCGAGTGGCGCCAATACATTGGCCTCCAATGCCTGGGGGCATGGAGGTGAGCAACGGTGCAGTAACGGGTGCCCACCATGGAGTAGAGGAGCAGTTTGGAGCTCTGGAGCTTGACAGTGTGCCAGTTGATAAGTTCTTTCTACATTTGTAGAGACATGTGAGGAAATATTTTTTTTCTCTTTCTTCCCCCCGCAGGAGACGGTGGTATCAGGGGGTTCGGGCTTACCCACCCATCTTCCCCCATTGCTGGGCTTGGTGTTTAGCCTATTCCTCCATATAGCTAGGGGAATGTCCTTCTGGCCCTTAAGGCTCCTCGAGCACTGGGCCTGTGAGAGGGGGTAGTAGGTGGGCCTGGCAAAGTTAGAGATGTCTACTTAGTAATAATTAAGGATAACTGATAGGTAATAACCAGGGGTCTAGTAGTAACCTGGCTCGATGGGGGAATAACAGTGTATGTGTAACAATAACGATAATACATTAGTATATTAGTGGGTGAATTTTCAGTTCATTTGTGTTAGCGTTATACTTGCTGCGGTCAGGCCGCCTCAGGTGAGAGTCCACTCCGGGTCCATCCGCGGTATGTCGCGTGAGCGTTCTGTTGCGGTCCCTGGTGGTATTAGGCCCCAGGCCTTGATCTTCTCCATGCCTGTTGCGAGTGACGAGATTCCATGTAGCGTGTCTTTATAGTTAAGTAGCTTTGCGGGGAAACCCCATCGATACATTACTCCTTGCGCCCGTAGTGCGGTCGCGATTGGTGACATGCTCTTTCTGAAGAGGAGAGTCGCGGCTGAGAGGTCTGAGAAGATCTTTAACTATTGGTAGGGTTCGGGTATTCCCACCGTCCTGCAGGCTCGCATTAGGCTCTCCTTTGCGTGAAAGAAGTGCACCCGGACAATAACATCTCTGGCTGCGGTGTTGGGTAAGTGTGGAGGGCGTCTAAGCCGATGGGCCCTGTCGATGAGGAGGTGGTCGGGTTGAGTCTCAGGCTGGAGGGCCTGGAAAAATTCCAGCAGGTAAGTGGTGAGTGCAGAGGGGAGGACCGTCTCGGGGATCCCTCTGATGCGTAGGTTGTTCCTCCGAGCCCGGTCCTCCATGTCCGCCATTTTCAGCTTGTGGTCTTGAAGGGTTGTTTCAAGCTCTTGAAGCTTGTCCGCAAGGCTGTTGTGGGCTTCGGCAAATTCATCCATTTTTTTCTCCACATGGGAAGTGCGTTGACCCACTTCATGAAGCTCTTTACAGAGGTCTGTGGATAATGTAGTAATTTGCTTTTTCAGCGTGGTTTGTATACTTTCTGCGAATTCCGCCATCATCAGACGCATAGACGTTGCAGTTAGCGGTCTCTCATCCGACATCGAGCTCGGGGAGGCAGGCGGTGAAACTGATTCGTCTCCAGTGCCTAAGGCTCCGCCATCTTTGGTCGGGCTGTGGCCTTCCCGCGCCCTGAGCGCAGTCTTGGTGAGGAAGAAGGATGCCCTGTCTGCCTTGGCAGATTAGTTTTTTTGTCTTTGTGACATATTAGCTAGTGTCGTTTTGTTTTCCGTGCATTAAATTGCTTGTAGTCCGATTGTTTTCGCTCCTTTGCTACTCCAGGTTCAGGAGCCTCACAGACTTGCGTCCATGCGGTTCAGATGCTAGGCCACGCCCCCTGGGGAAGATTTTAAAGTGTGCAGGAGGTCGTTCCACAATTGTGGCGCTCTGTAGGAGAAGGAGGATCTCCTTCTGGTGTCCTCCCAGTGTAAGCAGTCAAACCTGAAGCTCCTGCACTGAGCTACTCCTGGTGGACCCAGACGCTCCTAGTCTTGCATTGCAGGGCTTGGCTCAGCTGAGTTAATTGAAGCTTCTTGCAGAAGTTTCCAGCTCCACGAGAAGTGGTGACACATGCCTGGCAGACCCTAGGCAAGTTGTCAAATCATTCTTAAAGGGTTTGATTACTTACTTTGGGAAGGTGTTAAGGTGCTCACTACTACCACTGGCTGTATTGTTCCTTTAACTATTCTATAATTCTAAAATACTTTTTTAATGTCTCTGTAACTGTGCGGTCTTAGTTGGTATCACGTCTACCTGTATGTATGTCAATAAATATGATAATTATGTAGAACATAGAAAAAACATGGTGACCCTTTGGTGGGTCCTCACCCAGTTCTCAAGCTGGTTTCAACTCATCTTGTGTCATTACAGAAGCCAAACTATTTGTAAATCAGACTGACCCCAGAGGTAATCGCTTAATGTGGACCCCCTGCTCACTTTGCTCACCTATGCAGCTCTCTTAATTGGGCTGTTACTCCATGACAGTTGGCTGGCAAGAAAGAGCCAGATAGTATCAAGAGTACAGTACAGGAATGATAAACCTTCCCTGCTGGCAATATTGAGTTTCCAGGCAGTATAGAATCAATCTATCCACAAATAAACTACAGTTCCCAAGACCCCACTAAACAAGATGGCATCCACTGTGCCTCTATTTCACACCACACCCCACTGCAATATTTTGTATAGGGCTAATAGAAATGAGCAAAGGATTTAATAGACAATTCCAACTACGTCTTTTAAAAGGTGTCCAGGTCACATAGTTATCAACACCTAATTGATTGCACATCATACCATAGGCGTGCGCAGCCTATTGTATAAGGGTGTGCACAATAAAGAAGAAACACACACGCCGCGTATATATATATATATATATATATATATATATATATATATATATATATATATATATATATATATATATATATACATATATACACATACATACACACACACACACACCCCGTACGCATGCCTATGCATCATACAGTATATTTTCAACTTGCTGCCCAGGTAGTGACAGTGCCACTTTAAATACTTATTGGCAGTATCATTCTGTTAAGATTTTTAACAAATTGGAACATAGTTGGCAGACTTTTTTTCAGGAGAAACCACTTCATCTGAAAATAGAAACAATTTCTGGATGGACGAATTTCGGGCATATGCTGTCTGAATTTCGTTTAAAAAAAAGATTCAGGAAAATAATGAGAATCTAAAAGGGCATTAACATGGGTCAATAAGTGTACTGCAAAATATAAATATTTTTTACTGCAATGATGCAATTTTTAAGTGAGATCAAGTGAGAAAAAGTAACCAATTCCCCCCCTCTATTGCTCTCTTCTAACACTTGATTTGTGAATAAAATTGCCTGTAGCCATCAATAATCTCTTTTTTTTTTTAATTTGGTGCCACAGATAAAATCTTAAATCATGAATCAAAATGGGCATGCTCATCCAGGCGTCTCATGATTAGTCTATATATGGTGATCAGAAATTGGGAATTAGTACGATTACCCAATGAGCCCAGATTTGGAGGAAATGCAGTTCAAAATTCAACAAATCTTCAAGTCTACTAGTTGGCCTATATCAGAATATTGGATAGGCATTTTAAAAGATAATAATGTAAAGAAAATGCAATTACAGAAAAGAATCACAAAACGAACAGAACAAAGATCTGTTTATAGATATGTGTGTTTAGCTATCTCTGGACTGTTTTAATAAATCTTTAAAATGCCTTGATGAATCTCCAGAAAAATTATCAAAGCTAAAGAAAGAAGCTCATGTTAACATGATTAAATAAAAAACTTTTGACAGCAGATAAATCAAAAGGTATTAACAACTTTTCCAGTTAAAAATAATAAAGATGTTAAAATAAATTAATTCATAAAACAAGAGGAAATTTGTCGTATCAACAAGTCAGGCAGACATACAGTGATGAGACAAAAGAAAGTATACCCTCTTTGAACTGAAACAAAAGTTGTAAAGAAGAGTGGGCAAAAATACCTCCACAACGATGTTAGACTGATAAAGTCATACAGAAAACTATTACTTCAAGTTATTGCTGCTAAAGGTGATTCTACAGGTTATTAAATCCAGAGGCAGCTCATTTCAATTTCACTTTGACACAATGTTACATAAAACATACAAAACAATCGACCTGTCAGTTAACAATATATTATTATACTATTATAACACAGTACAGGTATTACCCCATAACTATCTATTACCTCAACATATTGTCCTCATCCCTGCTCTTACGCAATTTCCCATATAACAAACACATTCCCCAAGCCTCCATCTTAATCAATTTTTAACGCCCATACCCTAAAAGGAGGATAAGCTGAAGATATAACCACCTTCTATACTAAAATAGGAGACGCTATATAAATATATATAGAAAATAGAAAAGTATAAAGAAGATCATAAAAATTAAATAAATAAATGAATAAATAAAAAAAAAAAATAACTTTAAGCCTAGGAATGAGACAAATCCCAAAAGGTATCTTTGGGTGCCTATACTTAAACTACCACACACATACCGCATTCATTGTTCCAAGGATCTAAAGGGATGGTGGGCTGACAAAGAGGAGTAACTATAATAAGTTTTATCAAACAATAATCGTCCCAGAGTGCCCATCTATATTTCAGATCTATAGAAGCCCCTAAGTGCCCATCTTCTCTTTCTAATGTTCTATTTCTCTGCATCACCCTCTCTACTTCTGACTACTTTGGGGGCTCTCCTCCCTTCCAAATTAAAGCAAAAGTTGTAAAGAAGAGTGGGTCAAAATTCCTCCACAACGATGTTAGAGCCTGATAAAGTCATAAAGAAAACTATTACTTCAAGTTATTGCTGCTAAAGGTGATTCTACAGGCTATTAAATCCAGAGGCAGCTCTCTAATTAGGAGGTTTAAGCTGCCTAAACTGCCTGAGGGCAGACTGTGTTGGGTCCTCGCTCAGTGACCGAGGACCCGACACCAGGATGGGCCTTGCGGCTTGCACAGTATCCTGCCAGGTGCGAGGCCATTCCTGGCTGCCCGGCCAGCCAGCAGAGACACCAGTTTGCAGTTTCGCAGAGCTGCAGACCATGTGTCGCGCCGAGAACTGGCCAATCAGAGCGTTGCTGCGGGTTACCATGGCAACGCTCTAACAGGTCTCGCGAGATTCATGGTCTGCAGCTTTGCAGAGCTGCAGACAGGATGTAATGGCCACCGGACCACCAGGGAGCCCACGGACCACCAGGCAGCTCACACTGGACCACCAGGGAAAAAAGGTATTTAGTAATAGTAACACTCTGCCACACTCACCCTGTCACATTAACCCCCCTTAATCTTGTCACACTTGTCCCTCCTACCATGCCACAATTGCCCTGACACACTTACCTCCACTTGCCCTGTCACACTTCCTTGTCATACCATGTCATACTCCCTCTCTCACAACCACCTACCCACCCTGTTCCTTTACCCCCTTTGCTCCCTTTGCCCTGTCACACTCTCCCTGCTACGGCTACCCCTTTACTCACCTTGTCACAATCACCAGATGACATTAATCATACACACAGAGTCAGGAAACATAGCTTTGCCATAAACACAATGCACAAAGGCCACAGGCAGACCCCTCATACACACAACACACTTCAAGCAGCTACCCCATACACATACGGTCCCAGACAAAAATGAAAACATGCTCACAGAGACATACATTCACCACACAAGGATACTCTCTGTCAGACACACTCTCTGGCACATACACAGCTAAACAGTGCATCAATGTGTATATGTGACAGTGTGCATGTATTGCAACTCTATATTTTTACTTTGGTGTTAGTGGAGCCTCATGTTTGAGTTTTGCCTAAGGCCTCATAAAGTCTAGAGCTGCCTACACGGCTATGTTGGCTTTATTTTTGTTAAATTAATCATAATACAATGTAATATGCCATGTGTTGTTGTTCATCTGAGATTATATTCACCTAATTTTAAGACATACTAAGGAATAGATGATTGTTATTATGTCCTGATATGTAAAACCATAGAATTCAATGACGGTGCGCTTTCTATTACCCAAGATTATATGTTAAAGTAACCATTCAAAGTAAGTAATTGCACGGATAAAAAAATATGTCAAATACGCAAATAATATTCAGTATTAACATTAAAATGCTTATTTTATACTTCTTTTTTTTTTTTATACATCAGCAACCATTTGCTGATCTATTCTCTGCACCAGAAATCACATCAAATAAAAGGCTATCTTCTTATTAAGTAACTAACTAAGAAGTACCCAAACAAATAAAATAAAACAAGACACACGTTTAAAATAACGTGTATAGTCCCCTAGGCACCGACATTACTCCGAACCAAACGAAGCTTTAAGTTACTTGTTATCAGTTATTACATAATGTATGACCCTTGTGGCATGATCAGGGAACTGTTTGGTATTATATAAATATTTTGTATAATGTTTTGCTTGGTTAGTGAATTTAAGTACTGCAATTCATGTATGTGTGTAAAACACATATAACTGTGTATCTTATCATATGTCATGCTTACTATCTATTTATAATGTATGATTTTATATTTAGTTTAATGTTGGCTTAAATGCTTGTTCTAGTCAGCTGGTGAAGCAGATTGTTCTCGTGTCTATGCTGGTTTGAATATACCACATTCATATGTTTTAATGCCAGGACTTCAGAAACACATTAACATTAATTGTCTTATTAACTCACAATGTTTGTTAAAATGCACACTTTAGCTATGTTATATCTATTTGTTTGCTCCCGCAGTTGGCTGGTGAGTAGCAGATAAACATATAGACATGTAAATTTGAAGGAACAATGCATGTATTTTCAAATATGTAAATTATGGTGCCAAGTCATGCCGTAGGGCCATATGTGTGTTCTAGATGGAGGACACATATTTGTAGTATATAAAATAAAAGTGGTCCCTGCTCTTACTTAGTGCAATGTTAGGTAATGCAATATAAGAGTATGGTGCTAAAAGTTGAAGTGCTTCATACCAAGCTGAACTTTAAGCAACTGTTGTAAAGTGCATCATTGTAATAAAAACAGTGCAAATTTGTTATTAAAGTGACAGTGCAACAAATTATAATGAGAATTGTGTAAACATGTTGTGTGTAAAAAAACAATGATGCATAGGCGTGCGCACGGGGTGTGCCGGGTGTGGCTAGGCACACCCTAATCCCCGCAGCACGTGCTATGTGCCCCACCTGGATTTTTCAGCTTGTGCTGGTATTTTTCTTTTGAGATTGATAATACACGGCAATACCTGCAGCGGTCAGTAGGTGGAGAAAGGCAGGGATAGGAAGCTACATCTTATCTCTGCTTTTCTCTCCTGACTGAATCTGCAGGGGAGCAACACATGCAGCCAGCAACTCTTGCAGAGACTGCAGAGACAGCCTACAGATCAGGTAAGTGAGGTATGGGGGTCAGTCTACAGATCAGGTAAGTGAGGTATGGGGGCAGCCTACAGATCAGACAAAATGGCAGAGTCTGATGATTTAGCAACAATGAATTGATTGGGATGGAAGAAATTATAAAAAAACAATGTACATTGCAGTTTATAATTAAATTGGTATGAAGTTCAAAATAGACTGTGTCAAATGAATCTGAAAGGATTCAGAATTTAGGGCCCTTCATAGACTGACATGTTTGGGCCTGAGGACATTCAAACCTTTGGATGCCTTTGAGTAAATCCACTATGCGGAATGAGAACATAAAGGTTTTGTGACTAGGGAATATGCTTGGCATGTTGAATGCATGTCATATATAATTATATTGATAGTGTAATGGGATAATTTGAGGTCAAGATGTCAAAAAGCTGTAAAGCCCACTTTGTAGAGAACAATTCTTTAGTTTCATATTTAGTGGTGAATGTATTGAAAATATGGGTGCCTGGCAAAAGATCTTCTAGTATTGTCCAACAGTGCCATTTGTGCCAGCAATCTACTATGGGACATGAGTGTCAAGATTTGTCAGAGGACCCTCAGCAAGATGAGAGGAAATAATCCTGACAAGGCAAAGAATGAAAGACAGAACAGGTATATTACTGGACCTTAGAGTTCCTGGGTCTAAGACAAACCAGGACTAAACTAGATAAATATTTCAGGCCAGAGAACAACATAAGAAATAGACATCTGTACAGGACAGAGCTTGCAGGCTATTTCAAGAACATCAAAATGTAATTAAACAGGCCAAGGTCAGGATTACGGACTAGAACAGGTCAATGAACAAGCTGGGTCTGGTACACAAACAGGATAATCATATATCTTAGGTCTAGTACACAAATAAAGGAGATCAAAAATAGTCAAAGGATAAGCTGAGTCAATAACAGGGTCGCAATTCAGGTACAAACGCACTGAAGGCTCTGAAACCACCAAAGAGCAGGTCCTGTATGAAGGTCCTGTACATGATAAGCTCTGCTTCCTGGGATCAGTAAGTACAGAAAGGCAGCACGTGTGTTACCCACAGGTGCCCCACAAAACTAACAATCAATCAATGTGTTTCAGGAAGGTGAGAAGCAATCAGGCAGCCCTCTGGAATCCTCCCAGGTAAACAGGCGTTCAAGTCCCACCAGAGCCCGTTAGAGAGCATTGACTCATAGATTTCCTGACCTTGAAAAGGTTTAGTCTATTATCAGGTTCTGGATATTTTGCTGCTGTGGGATGTGTTTTGAAAAATTCCTGCAATTCAGAATGAGACTCAGTGGTTGTGTTGCAACATCCTGGGATATGAAAACATACCAGATAAAAGTGGTGAGTAGCAGCTAACCATGTTAGCTTATGTTAACTAATAATAGTAAAGGATGGGCACTGACCTTTGTAGATAATATCATAAGCTGCCTGATTGTCAGAAAAACATTTGACTAAATGTCCCCAAACAAATGCGGCAGCTAAAACAGGATAAATGTTAACCCATTAAGGACTGAGTCAGTTTTACAAGTTGCAGACAGTAGCCTAGCAAAATAGATATAATGTGATAAGATTTAAATTGCACCTATTTCACACCCAGTTTTATCTGCAACTGTTATTTAAAACAAATGTTATACAATTTTCTTTCAGTGTCAAAAAGAGGGTTGTGTAGAGGTTAAAATCGTAACAAATGTGTTTGAAGTTCAGTACACTAAAAGTTCTGCTTTATTATGTAAGCTACAGCTATGAAATATAATGTACACAATGAAATAGCTATAAAATGAAAGAAATTTAAAAGGATAATAATTACCATCTGGTTAATATACTTCAAAGTCATCAATCTTTGAATGGAGATGTTGCATTATATTGGATTCCTTCTACACAAAACAACAAGTATATCCCAAGGTCATATCCACTTGTCTTCTAAACTCTTAATTCCTATTCACAATTTTGTTTTTATCTGATTTCATAACTATCGGATTTCTTTAGAAATTTTGATTAATCTTTTTAATGGGCTTTATGATTAAAAATTATATATAGGGAGATGCTTTGTGGATAGTCTTAAGTTTTAAATGTCTTCAGTGTTTTTGTTCCATAACTGAGATAATGCTTTCCCTTTAATGTTTCCCTCCATCTTAAAAATGAGAACCCGATTAGTCTTGTGGTGACTACAGGACAGGGGATAAATTCATTGTCAGACCATGTTGTTGTGGAGATGGCTATGTATTTAATACTATTTTCTTCTTCGTTGTAAGTCAATTTATTTTCGTTTTAGTGTCTTTACACTGCACTGCCTTTTCATTTAATAGAACAATGACATTTGTTGGCTCTTTGACAATAAATGTTTAGAATAATGTAAATGCTTCCACTGCTTGACCAAAGTGAATATTTAATGCAGAATCTGCCTTTTCACATCAGGTTGGGGTAAGAAATATTTCTTTGAATTCTGTATTTCATACTGTGTCTGTCAGCAGCTTGGATTGAGATCAGAATCTGATAAAGGGATTAAGTGCAAAGACATTGTCCCCTCTGCTGAAAATGAGCAACATAATTTCAAATGTTTCATGCTCTGACAAAGTATAGAAAATGTCCTTCAAGTTTCCCTTTTTAAGTTTTCTCTGTGACATATACTCATTACCTTTCAATATTTTCACATCTCTGACATTTTGAAATATAAATACAAGGGTCTTTTAGATTAGAGAACAGGCAGAGTCCACAGACAAGACATCCTTGGAAACAGGTTGTTTTTTTCGAGACATTTTTGATCCGAACCTAGTCATTTGCTCAGAGTTGATAAAGAGTACGCTGGTCTGCGGCAGCAGTATAATCGAAGACATGCAGGTAAAGCCAGCACTATGGATAACTGTCAACTGGTCCTGGCAAAAATTTAAGAGGGAATGCTACACATTTCTTAGGTGTCAGGTGTTATCAACTATGTAGTGAAATTGGAGATAATATAAAACCTATTTTGAATTTTCTAAGTTTTGTTTTTATACTGATTAATTATTAAAGAGTGTGCTCCAACATTAGGAAGACAAGCCTTGGGTCACAGTAGAGTTTTAGGCACCAGCCCCGGACTGGCCATCGGGCATACTGGGCAAATGCCCAGTGGGCCGCGATGGCCATGGGCCGAGGCCAACCGGTCAGGTCAGTGTACCTCCCCTGCCGGCTCATGCAGGGCCAGTGCTATGCAAGAGCCGGTCCTGCTGTGTGCCTTAATGGGCCGGTGGGGAGACAAACTATGCCCTCACCGGCCCACAGGCACTGAGATGCAGCCACCGGGTTCCTCTAGCGAGTTTATAATTCTAATGGTAGGTGTATTTTTACAGTAGGAAACAGAATAACAAAAAAAAAAAAAAAAAAAAATTATTAAAATTCCATGTCAATATAGTTATAAATTGATTTGCATGTCACTGAGTGAAATAAGTATTTGACCCCTTCGACTTAGTACCTTGTGGAAAAACCCTTGTTGGCAATCACAGAGGTCAGATGTTGTTGGCCACCAGGTTTGCACACATCTCAGGAGGGATTTTGTCCCACTCCTCTTTGCAGATCCTCTCCAAGTCATTAAGGTTTTGAGGCTGATGTTTGGCAACTCGAACCTTCAGCTCCCTCCAAAGATTGTCTATGTGCTTCTTCTTGAGCCACTTCTTTGTTGCATTGGCTGTGTGTTTTGGGTCATTGTCATGCTGGAATACCCATCCACGACCCATTTTCAATGCCCTGGCTGAAGGAAGGAGGTTCTCACACAAGATTTGATGGTACATGGCCCGGCAATCGTCCCTTTGATGCGGCGCAGTTGTCCTGTCCCCTTAGCAGAAAAACACCCCCAAAGCAGCATTCCTCCTCCTCCAAACATGGCGAGTTGAGTTGATGCCAAAGAGCTAAATTTTGGTCTCATCTGAACACTTCCACCCACTCTCTTCTGAATCATTCAGATGTTCATTGGCAAACTTCATACCGGCCTGTACATGTGCTTTCTTGAGCAGGGGGACCTTGTGGGTGCTGCAGGATTTCAGTCCTTCACTGCGTAGTGTGTTACCCATTGTTTTCTTGGTGACTATGGTCCCAGCTGCATTGATATCATTAACAAGATCCTCCCATGTAGTTCTGGGCTGATTCCTTACAGTTCTCATGATCATTGAAACTCATGAGGTGAAATCTTGCATGGAGCACCAGACCGAGGGAGACTGACAGTTATTTTGCTTTTCTTCCATTTGCGAATAATCGCACCAACTGTTGTCACTTTCTCACCAAGCTGCTTGGCGATGGTCTTGTAGCCCATTCCAGCCTTGTGTAGGTCTAAAATTTTGTCCCTGACATCCTTGGAAAGCTCTTTGGTCTTGGCCATGGTGGAGAGTTAGGAATCTGATTGATTGATTAATTGATTGCTTCTGTGGACAGGTGTCTTTTATACAGGTAATAAGCTGAAATTAGGAGCACTCCCTTTAAGAGCTCACATGGGAGCCAGAAATCTTGCTGATTGATAGGGGATCAAATACTTATTTCACTCATTGACATGCACAACAATTTATAACTATTTTGACATGCATTTTTCTGTTTTTTTTGTTGTTATTCTGTCTCTGCACCCCACACATACACTGCACCCTTTACACACAAAGTGCACGCCTCACACCATGTACCCCTCACATACAGTGCAACCTTCACACACAGAGAACCCCAAACAACAGACTGCGGTCCCCCCACACACACTCCTCACACACATTCACTGCACCCTTCACACACACTGCACCCCTCACACACACACTGCACCCTTCACACACAGAGTGCATGCCTCACACCCTGTACCCCTCACACATAGTGCACCCTTCACACACACAGTGCACCCCAAACACCACACTGCACCCCCCAAACACACACGCACTCCTCACACAAACTACACCCTTCACACACACACTGCACCCCTCACACACACAAACTACTCCCTTCACACACACTGCACCCCTCACACACACACTGCACCCTTCACACACATAGTGCACACCCTGCACCCCTCACACACAGTGCACCCTTCACACCCAGTGCATTCCTTACACACAGTGCACCCCTACACACATTACATTATAGACACACACACTACATCCCTTAGACACACCGTAGATCCCGTACATAACTATGGGTCCTCTACATACACACATATACACACTAGAATCCCTATACACACTCTAAATCCTCTATACAACACACACACACTAAATCTCCTACGCACACTCTGGGTTCTCCATACACACTAGATCCCCTACGCACACAATAGATCCCCTACAGGCACACACTGCACCACCTATACACACTACATTAATGACATACACACTCTGGATCCCCTATGAACACACGAGATCCTCTGTAAGCAAACCCAAAGTACTTTCCTAAATACACATACTTTACATCCCCTGCACACATCATCTAGACACACATAGACTACAGCAACTATGCACACACTCGCTACATCCCATATACTCACACTCTCTTAGTCTCTACAGCCCGTAGCCATACATATTACACCACAAACACAACACAACTGAAACCGACATTTACACAAAACACCACACCACACTTCACAACAACTTATGCTACACATACTCAATCCCCCAAGCGGTTCTAAACTCATGTACAATACACTTTCCTTACACTTTTGTCCTTGGGTATCCCACTTATGGAGACACCAGAGACATGTCACATGCAAACACAGCACAAGCTTGTTAATAAATTTGCTTGCGCTGCATAGAACAAATACAGGGCCTTTTTTTCATGTGAGAGCTCTTCAACAAGGCTCTGCACATTGAACCAACATGCTCACTTTGAGAGATGGCGTGCTTGTCATTAGTGATGACAACACCCCTCCCCCTCCCTGACCCACCTCCTTCTCAGTGGGTCTCTGTGATTTAAAAATGCCCGGGCTAAATTTTTTTTCCCAGTCCAGCCCGGTTAGGTCCTGTACTAAATAAGGACTTTTTTTTTTTACTGCATATATACTCCTAATTCAAATTGTGTTCATATCAGAAATGATGTATTGATTTATGCTTCTCTCTGGAGACCACATAAGACAAGAGCTTGATGTACTTGTTCCATGTATAAAATTCAATGTGGTGCCCAAACCAAGAATTACTGCTGAAACGACTGCGGTAATTCCATGAGGCCTAATGACCTGATGACTGATTGTACACCATTGCAAAAGTTAGATGGGTAGCGAGAAAGTGAAAACTCTCCATTATAATATCTTCAGATGATGTGGTGAACTTAGAGTAAAGTAGGATGTTCTAGTTTTTATTAGACAACATGGAATCTGTTTTGCTGTAATGGTTAGGATGCTTGGCGTTTCCTGTTAACCAACCACTGCCAATAAATTGCATATTCATGTAGGTGGGCTGTCAAGTTGTCAACAACACACTGTATGGGCGTGACTTGCCTGTTTTAGGGGGCTAACTGGGGTTATTTATGTGACAGTTAGTGCACATAGTCTGCATATGGGTTTCAGATTCTAAATGTGAGATTGGAATGATTTCCAAACACCTAGATTGAATGAATATAAACATTAAAATTTGACTCATGTTTATTGATATAGAGTTTCTTATTTGTGCTTCTTGTCCTCTTCACCTTGATAGAAGATAGCTTATCTGCCAGTAAGACTGTTGTGACTTATAGCATTATAATAAAATGCAGTAACTCTGGCTTGTAAGGTTGCCGGGCGTGTTCCTTAAAGGGACCCACTAGGCAACTCATTGAAGTGGTTATGATGCATGGTGTACAATGACACTGTCTCACACACTTGTGTTAAACTTATAGCCTGTCCCTCTCTGAGGCTTCAACAATGGCCAGAGCAGTGATGCATGGCAGTGTTAGGCTAACAGTGCCAGTAGAACACTCTCATGCTATCACTGCTGCCCATTTCTGTTATGAATTGTTGTATATAATGAGCAATAATTCCAGCAGGGGACAAAGCAACAGTCAACAAAGAACCCCTATTTAATAATTCCAGCAGGGGACAAAGCCACAGTCAACCAGGAGCCAGTCAAGCCAATCAAAATAATTTTGACACTGAATAGTGGATTGGCACCTGGAAATTCCAGGCACCATAACCACTTCATTGAGA
>OW240919.1:151574711-151724363 GCA_933207985.1 Pelobates cultripes
TAAACCAAACATACTTGGGGCTGGAAGTTCTAGCAGTGTTCACACCGTCGAGTGACCTATTTTAGTTCCATACACTCGATGACCAAACACCGCTATTTGCGTTCACCAAACCAAGATGGACGGCACCTCGTGTTCGTCCATACGAACGACGGCCACCCAGTCGACCACTTAGAATGTTGGTAACTGCGGATCCCAAAAGTTTGAAAAGAGGTCAGGCAGGTTAATGAGCAGCACACGACTGTTCTGGGTGGTCAATCCATTCGGTATACGAACCAATCTGTTTGGTGATGTTCATATACCGGAGTTAAATGTGCAACAATAATCCAGGGAAAAGGAATTTGTCACACTCCTCCCTTCATGTGGAACACTCCAGCAGACCCAACTTGACCCTTTTCAGGTCAACTTGTGGATGTCCGGACTTCTGCTAATTGCTGAGCTCGGTTTGTCCGGGAACCCATCATGCATTGCCATTCTGCTTACCGGGCCGGTATTGGATGATAAGTTGTAGTTCTTCAACTTGGCTTAGAACTGCTCCCAGCATGAACATGGAAGCGTCTGTGTGGACAATAAAATGTTTGTCAGGGACTGGGGCAGCCAAGAAGGGTGCATGAATTAGTGCTGTCTTTAGGGATTGAAACGCAGCTTCACAGGACCTGCCTAGGTAAGCTTTTCTTGGCCAAGTCAGTCAGGGGCTTGGCGATAGTACTGTAGTCAGGCACAAAATGTCTATAATACCCTTCTGTCCCCAGAAAAAACAATACTTGGGTCTAAGTGCAAGGGGTAGGCCAGTTAGTGACTGCTTCAATTTTAGCAGGTTCTGGTCGCTGTTTCCCACACCCCACCCGGTGTCCCAGGTATTGTACTTCTGCCATCACAAGCTGGCATTCGTCTGGCTTCAGGGTCAGGCTAGCGGCCTGAATCTGATCCAGCACTGCCCATAAATGAACTAAGTGTTCCTCACAGGACTCACTGTAGATCGCAATGTCATCCAGGTACGCACAGGCGAAATCCTGGAAGCCATCGAGGAGCCTATCCACCAATCGCTGAAAGGCGGCCGGGGCATTCTTCAACCCAAATGGCATGACCTTAAATTGGTACAAGCCAAATGGGGTGGCGAAAGCCGACTTGGGGATAGCCTCCTCGGCCAGGGGAATCTGCCAATATCCTTTGCAGATATCTATGGTGGTCAGATAGCGTCCTCTGGCTATACGATCTAAGAGTTCATCTACCCGGGGCATCGGGTAGGCATCTGTCACGGTCAGTTTGTTTAGTCGCTGGTAGTCCATGGGCTACCGGTGAAGCCCATGGACTATCTGAGGGTTCAATGACCCCTAGCTTCAACATTTCCTGGATTTCCCCCCGCATTCCATCTCAGATGGCTTCAGAAATACGGTAGGGCGGTTTTCTGAGTGGGGCCTGCCAGGGGTCTCTACTCTATAAGTGGCTAGCGTAGTGAACCCGGGTTCTTGGGAGAAAGTCTGTCTCTTGCCTTCTAGTAACTGACGGATCAGATCCCTCTCTACAGACGTTTATCGATCCCCTAGCTGTACCTTGCTAAGGAGGTCAGTATGAGAATCCCTCTCCAATAGGTCCAGTAAGGGGAGACTGTTGGGGTCGTCTGTGACTGAGACACATACAGCAGCTATGTCTTCCTGCCTTTCCTGATATTCCTTTAACATATTAATGTGAAAGGATCTCCGGATCCTTTCTTCAGCACAGGTAGCTATTACATACGTGGTATCATATAATTGTTCCACTCCTCTGCAAGGGCCTCATCATGCCACCTGTAACTTATCTTGCTTGGTGGGTTTTAGCACTAGGCCTTTTTGGCCCACTCGAAACACATGCTGGTGAGAACCACAATCATACCAGACCTTCTGTCGCCCCTGGTTTCCGCAGCCAGAGATATCCTTTCCCCACTAGCATGAGCAATGCTGAAATATTCCCAGGCAGTAATCCAAGCGATACAAAGCAGGTATAGCAGTTCCCTACAATCACAAGACGAGGCTCTGTGTTGAGGGTAAGGAGGAACTGGTTTTAATGGGACCACACACAGCCTTTTATGTCAATCCCCATGCAAGTGGTTTCCTTTTACATAATCCAGGCGCATACCCCACTGGATCTGAGAGTAGACTGCTACAAAGTACACAACATAATTACATTAGTTCTCAGGTCCAGGACATACATATCAAATCAGGGCCGGCCTTAGGGGTGTGCGAGCTGTGCGACCGCACAGGGCGCCATGGAACAGGGGGCGCCCTGTGGCCGACACAGCTCACTCATGGCCGGAGTGCAGGGGAGCTAAAAGAGGCACCTGGCTGGAGGATTAATTATTCTCCACCCGGGTCTATTTTAAAAAAAAAAAAAAAATCGCGGCAGAGGGGGCGGGGTTTACCGAGCGGCGGAGGCGGGGCTTATCGAGAGGCGGAGACGGGCTAATACCTCCCGAAGCCCCTGCTGTACAGGAAGAGGGAAAGATGCTTCCCCATCAGCCAACTGCATCCACTGGAAAGAGGTAAGTGTGTGTGTGTGACTGTTTGCCTGTTTGTGTGACTGTCTGTCTGTGTGACTGCCTGCCTGTGTGCGTGTGACTGTCTGTGTGTGTGACTGTCTGTGTGACTGCCTGTCCTTGTGTGTGTGTGTGTGTGTGTGACTGTCTGTCTCTGTGTGTGTGTGTGACTGTCTGTGTGTCTGACTGTCTGTGTGTGTGACTGTCTGTCTGTGTGACTGCCCATGTATGTGACTGCCCGTGTGTGTGACTGCCTGTCTGTGTGACTGTCTGTCTGTGTGACTGTCTGTCTGTGTGACTGCCTGTGTGTGTGAGACTGTCTGTCTGTGTGACTGTCTGTGTGACTGTCTGTCTGTGTGTGTGACTGCCTGTGTGTGTGACTGCCTGTATGTGACTGCCTGCCTGCCTGTGTGTGTCTGTCTGTAACTATCTGTCTGTGTGTGACTGCCTGCCTGTGTGTGTGACTGTCTATCTGTGTGACTGCCTGCCTGTGTGTGTATAACTGTCTATGTGTGTGTTACTGTGTGTCTGTCTGTGTGTGTGACTGCCTATGTGACTGTCTGCCTGTGTGTGTCGCTGTAGCTGTGCCATTGTTTGTGCCTGTGCCTGTATGTGTGACTGCCTTTAACTGAGTGTGTGTGTACATGCCTGTAACCGAGTTTAAATTTCCCCCACCCCTTCCTGTCAAGGCCGCACTTTGACTGACAGATGCTCACTCACTGACAGACGCACACTCTCATATACACTGACAAACAATGACATACACACATACACTATTACTTGGACACACACTGACAGATGCACACTCTCACTGACAGACGCAAGCACTCACTGAAAGATGCACGACTCCACTGACCGACACATACACACTGACTGACACACACTTACTGACCGACACACACTCACTGACCGACACATACACACTCACTGACCTACACACTCACTGACCGACACACACTCACTGACGACACATACACACTCACTGACGACACATACACACTCACTGACTGACACATACACACTCACTGACTGACACATACACACTCACTGACTGACACATACACACTCACTGACTGACACATATACACTCACTGACCAACACACACATTCACTCACAGACACACACACATTCACTTACAGACACACAATTACACACTTACAGACACACACACACACACACACACATTCACTTCAAAATAAACACTCACAGACACACACACAGACATTTCCACTAACACTCACAAACTAATATTTTTTACATTTATTTTAAATCCACCCAGCCTCCCTGGGAAAGCTGGAGTGGATTTCTTACCAGCAGTCCAGTGTGGCTGCTGGGCAGGCAGGCAGGGGGCGCACAGGCTGAGTAAGCAGCGCTTAGTGATGCCGGGAGCCGGACTGACGTCATATTCTGGCTCCCGGCTTCATTAAGCGGCGCAGAGGAAGCTGAGCAGGAAGAGCTCAGGTGAGTATGCTCCTTCGCTGCC
Organism: Pelobates cultripes; assembly: GCA_933207985.1. Classification (NCBI taxonomy): domain Eukaryota; kingdom Metazoa; phylum Chordata; class Amphibia; order Anura; family Pelobatidae; genus Pelobates; species Pelobates cultripes. The sequence continues at coordinate 151,578,705 of OW240919.1, forward strand.
CGCTGCCAGCCTTGGGGGGGCTCAAAAGTGGCCAGCCGGTCAGCTCTTGAGCCCCCCAGGATGCGAGGCAAGCAAGGGATCTGCCTGGGGGTTTGGAGGGATGCTTTTTTTTGCCGCCCCCTGCAAAGTGGCGCCCAAGGCAGATGCCTTGTTTGCCTCGTGATACACACGTCCCCGGTGCCTGTGTGTGTTACTGTATTCAGGCAACTTGGTGGGAGGTGGGGGGGGCGCCGTGAAGACTTTTTGCACAGGGCGCCTAATTGCCTAAGGCCGGCCCTGTATCAAATATACACCAAAATTTTCCTTTAACAATTGGTTACCCCCTCAAGTCCTATATCCCTGGATAGCCTGGATCTGAGTGCACAACATATCCAAAAAGCGCTCAGATCTCATGAATATAACCGAAACGCCACCATGGTATAGCTTAGACCAACTGCACACGAGGCGCCTGCCCAAAAGAGTTCCATAGATTCAGGCTGTGCGGTCGGTCTCTTTCAGGAGTACAAAATATAATAAAATAGCGAAGGTATCTGTTCATATAAGAGTGGGTCGTGTGCACCTCAATCGGGAGTTTGTTTCTACCGAACACTGCTCTAGTGAGTCGAACTAAACCAAACATACTTGGGGCTGGAAGTCCCAGTGGTGTTCGCACCGTTGAGTGGCCGATTTTAGTTCCATACACTCAATGACCAAACACAGCTGTTTGAGTTCGCCAAACCAAGATGGCCGCCGCCTCGTGTTCATCCATACGAACGACAGCCACCCAGTTGACCACTTAGAATGTTGGTAATTGCGGTTTCTGAAAGTGTGAAAAGAGATGAAGAGTGTGAAAAGAGCGGCACACGACTGTTCTGGGTGGTCAATCCATTCGGCATATAGTTCAGTATATGAACCAAATAGTTCAATCTGTTCAGTGATGTTCGTATACTGGACCAGTTAAATGTACAAAATAATCCAGGGACAGGGAATCTGTCACAGGTACCGCCCTTTGTCTCCCAGGCACAGGAAAGCAAGGCCGCAGGAAAAGAGCGGGTCTCTTTGTCCCTGCAGGTACCGAAAAGCCTGCTAAACTCGCCAGTGCCCACACCAATCCCAGGGACCCTCACAGAGATACCTTCCTCAACCAGGCTCTGCTTGCGAAGTCCCTGCGTGAAACCCTGCAAGGGAAGCGTCTCTTTTCGGGATACGAATGCTCCCCCTTGGCGGAATTCGTCTATACGAAATGGCAGCCACCCCGGGGAGCACTCATTAATTACTTCCCTTGAGGTTTCACACTTATGTTGCGAGTGAGAATGCTCTGATTAATTGGTGTGAACGTTCCAATGGGGCACCGGGGAGGTCCTTGTTCGGGAGACAAACGAGTCGGGAACCAATTCACGAATGCTCCCCCTGGCTGTGTGAATGGTGGCCACCCAGTGGAGCACTGATTGTTTCCCTTTGCGGTTTGCCACCTATGTTGTGAGGTGTGAATGTTCTAATTAATTAATTAAATTTGTGGAAGCACTCCCAAATGTGGAGCAGGCACAATACACGAACGGATGGGAGGAAACACACACAATATGACAGAGGGCAATTCACAGAAAGGAAGCCCTTGCGCCACAGCTACATTTTCAGAATGTACACATTCAGAAACATTACTGAACCATTTGTATTGTATCGATGGGGTCCGCTGATAATACATATACAAGGAACTCAAGTTAATATATAGAAGAGTCCTATACAAGAAGTAGATATCCTGCCTATTCAATTACAGGCTTCACAAACTAACACATTTCCATATAGAAAATGGGCAGATAAGATTAGGAAAGACAAGGTATCATTATATTTGTTACAAAGACAGTTGAAAGATAAATGAATTCAAATTAAACGTGAACAGGGCAAATTAAAGGAGATAGAACATGAATGTTTCAAGTTCCTCTTGGTGGAATGACAAAATTAAAAGTACAAACCCTCTTGCTAAATCATCTGTAGGATCAGCAATTGTACATATTATCCCATCCATTTATTATTGTTATATGTATATCTATAATATGTATCATTTCACAAGTAGTTTTGCAATTTAGGATTACAAAAATGTATATACAGAGGGAGAATACACTAAGGGAAACTGTAAGCTAGGTAATACGCTATATGTCCAAGGAATCTCATATACCGGGTAGCATTGGTGACTTGCTTGCAGTACTACATTGCCTGGGTGCAATCCCACACCGTGAGTGTGTTTGGGATTGTTATGTCTTTACTTATGCCTATATAATGGTGAGTGTCACATTAATGTTTAAGGACAAGATGTATTGACAAAGGGCTATGTCCGAAACGTTTGTATAGATGCTTGTTCTTCAATAAAAGCTGTAGCACTTATTACACGTCATTTTGGTTTCACTGCACTCCTATTTTCAAAGTATTATCAACATGTGACGGCAGAGAAGAACCATTTGGCCCATCTAGTCTGCCCTATTTTCTAAATACTTTCATTAGTCCCTGTCCTTATCTGATAGCTAGGATAGCCTTATGCCTATCCCATGTATGCTTAAATTCCTTCACTGTGGTAACCTCTACCACTTCAGCTGGAAGGCTATTCCATGCATCCACTACACTCTCAATAAAGTAATACTTTCTGAAATTATTTTTAAACCTCCAAGCTATACATGTTAAGATCCTTTAACCTTTCTTTGTAAGTTTTACCCTGCAATCCATGAACCAATTTAGTAGCCCCTCTCTGAACTATCTCTAAAGTATCAATATCCTTCTGGAGATAGGCTCTCCAGTACTGTGTACAATACTCCAAGTGAGGTCTCGCCAGTGTTCTGTACGATGGCATGACCACTTCCCTCTTTCTACTGCTTATACCTCTCCCTATACAACCAAGCATTCTGCTTCATTTCCTGCTACTCCATCACATCATCTGCCTACCTCTTAGTCATCTGAAATAATTACCCCTAAATTCCTTTCCTCAGATGTTGAGGTTAGGACTCTATCAAATATTCTGTACTCTGCCCTTGGGTTTGTACGTCCAAGATGCATCAGCTTGTACTTATCCACATTAAATGTCAGTTGCCACAGCTCTGACCATTTTTCTAGTTTACCTAAATCATTTGCCATTTGGCTTATCCCTCCTGGAACATCAACCCTCTTACATATCTACGTATCAGACATACCTTGCCATCAAGACCTTCTGCAATATCACTAATAAAAATATTAAAGAGAATGGGTCCAAGTACAGATCCCTGAGGTACCCCACTGGTGACAAGACGATACTCCATTGACTACAACCCTGTTTCCTGTCACTCAGCCACTGCCTTACCCATTCAACAATATTGGAAAACAAAATTAAAGATTGCAGTTTATTAAGCCTTCTATGTGCAACAGTGTCAAAAGCCTTACTGAAATATTGGTAAGCAATGTCTACTACACCACCTTGATCTATTATTTTAGTTACCCAATCAAAAAAAATCAATAAGATTAATTCGGCATGATCTCCCTGAAGTAAACCCATGTTGTCTCTGATCTTGAGATCCATGTAATTTTAGATGTTCAACAATCCTATCCTTTAACATGCATTCCCCACTACTGAAGTAAGGCTTACTGGCCTATAGTTGCTCGACTCCTCCCTACTTTCTTTCTTGTAAATGGACACAACATTTGCTAACTTCAAATCTTCTGGGACTACTCCTGTTAACAATGATTGGTTACATAAATAACTTTGGTTGTATTCCATCAGGCCCCATCAACTTATCTGTCTTTAATTTTGACAGTTGAATTAGAACCTCTTCCTCTTTAAACTCACATGTAACAAATTACTAATTTGTCCTTTTTCCTAACTGAGGTCTCTTTCCTTCATTTTCATCTGTAAATACTAAAGAAAAATATTAATTGAGACAGTCAGCCAGACCTTTATCTTATTCTACATACCTACCTTCTTTTGTTTTTAATCTAACTAATCCTTGTTTTACTTTCCATTTCTCATTTATGTATCTTCAAATGTTTTGTCCCTCTTTTTTACTCACTGGACAATTTTCTCTTCTGTGTGTGACTTGGAACCTCTTATAACTTGCTTCGCCTCTTTCTGCCTAATATTATAGATCTGTCTATCTTCCTCGCTCTGTTTTTTTTTTTTATAATTCCTAAATGCTAACTTTTTGAGCTTTTTAACTATTTTGGCCACTTCTGCAGAGCACCACAGTGGTTTCTTTAATTGTTTACTCTTACTGACAAGCATAAGGCAATTTTCTGTTGCCTTCAATAGTACAACTTTTAAATAATCCATTTTATCTTGGACTCCATTTAAACTTCCTTTACACACATTCTAATTTAAGAAAAAACTGTTTTTCTAAAGTCTAAAAACTTTTGTTTTTGTGTGGTATGACTCAGTCACTGTTCTTATATTAAACCACACTGACTGGTGATCACTAGATCCTAAACTTTCACCTACAGTAATATCGGATACCAAACTCTCCATTTGTTAACACTAAATCTAGTATGGCCTCCTTACGAGTTGGCTCCTCAATGACTTGTTTTAGACAATCCCAGTAGGGAGTTTAGAATATGTGTGCTCCAGGCACAAGCAGCTATTTTGGTTTTGCAGTTCACATCCGGAAGATTAACTAGTAGATTGTCTAACTCTCCTATTTGTCCTGGGGGCCTATAAATCACAACTATACGAGTTACAGTGTGATTACCAAATTGTAACGCCTATGTTCGCCTCACTAACATATATTAGGCTAGATTTTATGTTATCCTTCACCCCTGACCCTTTCTTGCCATCCTGGTGAAAAACTAAACTTGGGAGAGGATGACATAGCTTGTAATTCACCAATCCTTTAAAAAAGGCAGTTTTAAAGGTTAAGATCTTCAAAGGAATCTAGTTTAAAGGTTCGAAAGGAGGATTGAACATTGTCCTAAGAGCTACAGATAAATCCCAAATAGGAAAAGAAGAGATACGAGAAGGATGTTTAAAATAAATATCTATTAGATGCCAAATCTTTACCAGGTAATGACTGAGGGCTGAAACTTGTACTTTGAGCATTGATACACTAAGACCTGAGTCAAAACCAGTTTACAGAAAAGACAGGATGCATGGAATGGATGACAAATCAGATCCATAATCCCTTAACATAATCCCTTAACAAGCACCATTGTAAGAATTTTTGCAAGATCCCAAGGTAAATCCTGGTAGTAGAACTGCGAGTGGAGGACAGGAGGGTGTCAAAGATGACATCTGAAATCCCCTGCTCTTGAGTATCATCTTTGCAGCAGCCAAGCGGAACATTCTTAATGTTTCTATAGGGATATGTTTCCAGTAAGGTTATTGAGCAAGAAGTTCCCAATGAGCGATCGCCATCGGATTGACTTCCAAAAACCTGCTCAGGAGAGAGAAAGGGAGAGGGAGAGAAAGGGGGATGAGGGAGAGAAAGGGGGAGAGGTAAGATCCTGACTCTTCCCTGAGGTGTTTGGCGATTTACCATGTCCCTATTGCTGCGAGAGGGGGTGACACAAGCTGCATTTTATTACCATGTGAAACATTTTGGATTCTGGAGTTAGACACATTATTTCCTAAAGGACTTAATGAGAAATGTTCTTTTTTCCCGTTTTTAAAAAAAACAAAAACCTATTTTGCATGGATTTTTAAAGGTAGAATCATTGCTTTCTAATGGTTGGAATACGTTATGACCCTTTGCCCTGTGAGTCTTTTTCATTAGGTATTTTGAGGAAGATTCTATTATGATTGATCTATAGCTTTACCCTCTTTTTTGAGATATATTATATTTTTATGTATATATGTAATTATTGTAATTTGTATCTGAAAAAAATTCTAACATTATTTGCATTACCAGAATGTTCACCACTTTCTTAATTATATTCTCATAGTTACATAGCGTAAAAGAGACTTGCGTCCATGAAGTTCAGCCTTCCTCACATGTGTTTTTGCTGTTGATCTAAAAGAAAGCAAAAAAACCTAATCTGAAGCAATCCAATTTTGCAACAAACTAGGAAAAAATTCCTTCTTGACCCCAAAATAGCAGTCAGATGTCTCCTTGGATCAATAAGCTATTACCCTACTAATTAGTTATCCAATTGCAGTTTAAACATCTGTATAGACACTGACAAAACCACCTCGTCAGGCAAAGAATTCCATATCCTTATTGCTCTTACTGTAAAAAAACCTTTTCTTTGTCTTAGATGAAATCTCCTTTCTTCCAGCCTAAATGTGTGACCTCGTGTCCTATCTATAGCCCTGTTTATGAATAGATTTCCAGATAATGGTTTGTACTGGCCCCGAATATATTTGTATAATGTTATCATATCCCCTATCAGGCGCCGTTTTTCGAAACTAAAGAGATTTACATTTTTAACCTTTCTTCGTAACTAAAATGCTCCATTCCTTTTATCAATTTTGTAGCTCGTCTCTGAACTTTTTCTAGTGCCATGATATCTTTCTTTAGAACAGGTGCCTAAAATTGCACAGCATATTCAAGGTGTGGTCTTACCAGCGATTTATAAAGAGGCAAAATTATATTTTCATCTCGAGAATGTATGCCCCTATTTATACATGACAAAACCTTACTGGCCTTGGCAATGGCAGATTGACATTGCATTTTGCTGCCTAATTTGTTGTCTATAACAATTCCCAAATCCTTCTTGTGTGCGGTTATCCCTAGTTCACTACCATTTAGGGTGTAAATTGCTTGTGCATTCTTAACCCCGAAGTGCATAACTTTGCATTTCTCTACGTTAAATTTAATCTGCCATTTTAGTGCCCAGTCCCCTAATCTATCCAAATCCCTCTGCAGCAAGGCAATATCCTGCTCACATTTTATTACTTTACAAAGTTTTGTGTCATCTGCAAACACTGATACATTGCTTTCAATGCCCATTTCAAGATCATTTATAAATATGTTAAATAAAAGCGGTCCCAAAACAGAACCCTGAGGGACACCTTTGTCCAGCTTGAAAATTTACCATTAATGACAACTCATTTTACTTTATCCTTAAGCCAATGTTCTACCCAAGAACAAGAATATTAATCTAGACCAATTTCTTTTAGTTTGAAGACTAACCTATTGTGAGGAACCGTATCAAATGCCTTGGCAAAATCCAAGTAGATCACATCCACTGCAACACCCTGGTCTATACTTCTACTTAATTCTTCGTATAATGCAATTAGGTTAGTTTGACATGACCTATGTTTCATAAAACATCTCTTCAACAACAAATGCACTTTATCCAAGTCATCCTTCATATGAATGTTACTGACACATTACCTCAGACATTGAACGAGTTACTTTCGAGTAACACTTCCATATTTTTGCACTATTTTTGAACTTATAATTGATGTGCCTGGGCACCGGGTTGACATTACAGTTGGAGTGCAAGGGTCTGGATTTGCATAAACATATATAAGGCTGGGCCTGTAGTTGTGGGAGGGGCATGGTTTCCTCTTTTTAAGGGAAGCCAATCCTCTCCCCATTACCGTTCTACTGTTCCAGCAATTTGCACACTGTGACTTCCGGTCCGAACATATCGCCATATACTTTCCTTCTCCTCGTGGCATAACATATTACCGAGCCTTAGAGTGGCCGGATTTACCATAAAGAGTAGTCTGGAAGAAAGCGTCCAAAAGTCGAATTTGGGAGTTTCAGTTTGTGTGAATCGATTGGTTCGGCAGTTTGAGTCGCGCTGTTATGACGTTGGCGCGGCTCCGTACAAATAGACGCGTGCAGCATCTGACCCGCCGCCGGATCGGGAAGCTCTGGAACAGGTAAGTATGACAAACTCTTCGGTACTACAGAAGGGTTCCTGGTCAGACCTGATCACCTCAGCAGTGATCTACAACCTTTTAGGTGGGTCAATATTTACTAGGTTATTAGTGGTTACATTAATGGTCACAGGGTTCTGTATATTATATTGTATTACAGGTTACGGGGTGCTCTGCATTTGAGCAGCAATTGCTTCATTCCTCGTACACTGATTATTTAGGTTAGTGGTTTTTATCATTTATATTCTGGTCCACGACCTGGCCCTAACGATCCAATTCCAACCTAATAGGTTCACATTTTTCTGTCATTGGGTAGTAGGTCTCACCTAGTTCAACGACCTCTTACACTTTAGTGCAGATTCAACATAGGCCAGGTCATAGACTGGTAGGTATCTCATTTTATTTTACTCTAGTACAGGGGTAGGCAACCTACGGCACTAGTGCCATGCACGGCACTCAAGGCTGCTAGAGCCAAACAGGCTCTGGCCTATCAGGAGTCCCAGTAAAACTTCAGATATCTGCTAATCCGAAAAGATGGTGAAGGACAATCCTCAATTTATGCATTGCAGCACATAGAGGAACTGATCTCAGATCACTTCCTCCCAGCACTTGTGAATAGGAATCCACACTGTAGTAGAGCAGCTCGCAGTTGCTGTTGCAGCTCCTGTCCTTGACATGCACCTGGCCAGCCTGGTCCCCACTGGAACCCAAATGAAACACCACTTACAATCCACATACATGCACACAACCCCACATGAAATACCCCAAACAGCCCCCACACACTACCAAACACACACTGTGACATATCCATCCACACACACACACACACACAATTCCTCAAGCAGCCCCCATACACAGCCCCCATTCATATGTATCATACCATAAACTACTCATCAACATATACAATATATGCTCATATAGGCAGGGCCATCTTTAACGCGGGGCAAACTGGCCAGCTGCACCGTGAGCCCTGCTGGCCTCAACTATTTCTAAACCTCTGGCCGGTAATCCGCACACTAAGGAAGCCCACCAGGTGGCCCATGCACAAAAGACCACCCGGTGGGCTTCTGTCAGCAGGGGCCCGGTCGCACGCTGAGGCACTTTAACAGCGCAAGCGGGCCCCTTGCTTTTCGGCAGCAGGCTGGGAGGAAGTGATAGCCGCGCATCACTTCCTCCCACAAAGAGAGGAGTAGAGTAGGCAGATTGGAGGGGGGCTGGCCGAGAGTGCTAGACCTCAACTCCCAACACCTTCAGCCACCAGCAGGAAAGGTAGGAAACTGGAGGGTGGGTTTAAAAAGTGTATGTCTGTGTCAGTATGTCTGTCAGTGTGTGTGTGTTAGTATGTTTGTATGTCAGCATGTCTGTGCGTGTGCGCATTTCAGTGTGTATATATATCTGTGTGTGTGCGCATTTCAGTGTGTATATATGCATACATCTCAGCATTCACACACTAACACTACACACAAATACACCCTTGCATTCAAATTTCAACACTATGTACAAACACGTCTGTGTTACACACCAAAATTATATGTAAATACACCCCTGCATTCAAAAACCAACACTACACAAATACATGCTTGCAATCACGCCAACACCACATACAAACATATTCCATACAAAAACCTGTTTACATTCAAACACACAAACTGCTTAGTGTTAAATACAGACCTGCAAACATGGGTAAATGGTAGAGCCCCAGCTGTCAATGCATTTCCGGAGTTGCACGACAGATGGGGATCTACCTTTAATCACCCGTGCAACAGGGAGACCCCCAAAAATTCTTGCACCTCTCTACTTTAGGTCCGCCACTGCGTTGAGGTGGAGGATGTGATTGCATGCCTGGGGAGGGGGGGACAGGGTCCAGTCACTATTAAAGACTGCCCTGCATATACGCACAAATACAACGATACAAAGCAATTACAGTAAAAATAACAAAAGCAGAATATGGCAGCATACACCCCTCGATTAAAAAATAAATCCTATTTCGGCACAGTGCTGCTAAGTTTGCCTACCCCATCTCTAGTAGAAGTTCTGCATTATGTTACTACATCGACTACTATTACTCTCATAGGTATTACCCGTGCTCTCTACCTGTGACTCACTTCATACTTTACTATACGCTACAGGTATGTCAGTTTTGATATTATAATTCCAACCTCAGCCCCCCTATACTACACGTTATAGCCTTAGGAGACTGAGTTCTGGAGTCCTCTAGTTAATATTTTCTCAGGCCTTTATGCCATAGCATAATGGTTCCATAAGGCCAACACCCATCCTCACACTCCGAGGTATTTTGCCCATCGGCCCAACTCATAGTTATTTGCCTCGCATGAGAGCATATAGAGGGCCTCATCTGTCACTCCCATTCGATTTTATGCTATACAAGTCACCAAGAGGCTGACACCCCGCCACAGTGTTCGGTGGCCACAAAATCCCCTCATGCCAACGCATAGATAGAGCCTCTCAAGACGCTTAGCAATTAGCAGGACCTCACCTGTCACCAAATTTTAGGTAATTTTATTTCGCCACTTGGCATTAGTCAGCCAGTACAGTGTGGGATCTGCTTTATAAGTTATTGTTCATTAAATTTCTATTATGTCTCAACTACCAGAAGGTGTCAATAACTATTCTATCCCCAGCAAGGTCAATCACTCCATCACGCGGAGTTGACAACGCTAGCCCTACTTTGCTCAGGTCTTGGACCATTCCAAGGATAATGGCTGAACTGGGGAGACATAACATAATCTACACTGCCAGAAAAGGGCTGTATAAACTCTTCTATACAACAACAGATAATGGGGCAGGGGGAGGGTCCAGTGGTGGCCAGACATTCGATATGCATGCCGTATTATCATCAGTATTGTCCTCATTGGGACAGATCAACAATAGTCTGGAGCCGACCTAATCCAGTTTGTGGACCAATCACTCCCGAACCAATAAATCTCCCTAGCAGGCAAACGGGTAATTCCCCAATCGGTCTGAAAACCCCTAACACCATAAACCCAGCTCATATGGTATTAGCCAACCTTAAAGGACACTATAGTCCCCCAGACCAGTTCAGCTCAATGAAGTGGTCTGGGTGACAGGTCCCTCAGGTTTTAACCCTGCAGATGCATACATAGTTTCAGAGAAACTGCTATGTTTACATTGCAGGGTTAATCCAGCCTCGAGTGGCTGTCTTCTGGACAGCCACTAGAGGCGCATCTGCAACGCTGGAGGCATTTAATGCCTCCATCACGAGGGAGGCCGGCGCTGGAAAAAGCTTAGCTGCTGAAGGGTTTTTAACCCCATCAGCGCCACAGGAGGGAGAGCCTGAGGGCGGGGGCACCCTGAGGGAACTATAGTGTCGGGAAAACCGCTTAGTTTTCCTAACACTATAGTGATCCTTTAACCCCTTTTATTCCAGAAGTTTGGTCCTTAAGGGGTTAAGAAAGCTATCTTGGAAGGCAAAGATGTCAACCTGGTCTTGCTCCTGATTGCCTTCCAAGATATATTGAAAGAGGAGACCTATTCCTATGGTGATGTGTCGGTGGTCTTAAAATCTAGGGATCCCAGGTTAAATAGGAAATTGCCTATATCTGCTCAGTATACCCCAGTCATAGGGAGGAGTTTGACCTGTACCTACACAAGCTGGTGACACCAATATGGAGGTACAGACTTTTATGATTATCACAGATAATTTTCCACAAAGGCATCTGCAGCTCTGTCCCAGTTTAAAGGATCACCATAGTTTCAGGAAAACAAAGCGGTTTTCCAGACACTATAGTGCCCTGAGGGTGCCCCCACTCTCAGGGTCCCCCTCCCATGGCGGTGAAGAGGTTAAAACCCCTTCAGTTAGTTACCTTATTCCAGCGCTGGGCTCCCTCTCCTCCCCAGCTGACGTCAGCGGAGCCGAATGAGCATGCGAGGCAAGTGCCGCACGCACATTCAAAGTGTCCATAGGAAAGCATTTCTTAATGCTTTCCTATGGATGCTCTGCGCGATGGAGGCATAATATGCGCCTCTAGTTGCTGTCCGGAAGACCGCCACTAGAGGCTGGCTTAGCCCCAAATGCAAACATAGCAGTTTCTCTGAAACTGCTATGTTTGCATCTGAAGGGTTAAAACCTGAGGGGCCTGGCACCCAGACCACTTCATTGAGCTGAAGTGGTCTGGGTGACTATAGTGTCCCTTTAACATTCAGTCTGACTGGAGTCAGTTGGATACGGAGTTCTTCTGTAGACACTTTGCGGGCCTCCAGCGCTAGTGACAAAGACCAGTTGAAAATGTGGAGTGCCCTATCGTAGGATTTTTTTTTTTTTTTTTGTGTTATCAGAAAGAGCCAACTCTGAGAACTGGCGGCCGTCTAATCCACTGTCATTTCTTGCCACAATGGTGCAAGGGTAGTTACACTGGATGCCGTCAGTAAAGCTCTGGAATTACTGAAATTGAGAGCGAGAGATCAGCAGCAATGTTATGAATGCCTGGGATATGAACACAAATCAAAAAAAAAAAAGAAAAAAGAAAAATAATTATTAGCCGCTAGCCAAGTCAGTTTCCTCAGGAAGTGCATTATAGTCAGACGCTGATCGTCCTTTATTTATTATGAGGCACGTAACCAAGTTATCAAAGAAATATCTAATAGTTTGGCTGACCAGAACACGCCCCAAACTACCACTTCTGCCACAATCAGGTAGGGTTTGAATAAGGCTCAAGTGGCAGTAAACCCTGGAATGCACTTAATTTCGTCTGACCAACTGCCCCATGACCATAGTTCACCAAAAACTGCTCAGTGGTGGCAGCAGCGTCCGTCCAAATTGTAAGGGGATTATTGGTCACTAGAAACACTTCTGCAGGACTGAATAAAACTCGGTAACACAATGAGTTATCCGACTGGAAACCATTGAATACAATGCTTACCTATGGGGAAGTATGAATGCATGCAGCACTTTCAACGTATGCGCATCAGGACCCCAATGCAGAAGGTGGGCATGTAAAACTTTCATTGTTAATTTTTATTGTGCACTAGAATTAGGAATACAGACTAATGGAACTTTTGGAGAATTTACAAGGAAATTGCAAACTTTAGGTCAAAACTGAGGTTTTTTGGGGGTTTAAACAGGTCAGATATTTTGGCCTTAGAATTTCCTTTCAAATTCTTCACATTTCTCACATGAGTGAATATAACATAGGTGTCCAAGGTCATAATGGTATTCTTGTTTGGCACATGCATTCTCCATCCCATTGCACACAGAAGTCAGATCAATATTGTGGTAAAGAGACTCAGAGAATCCCCTGTATGTGCAAAGAGCAACAGGTTTCAAAATGTATTGTTAAGGACATACTGTTCAACATAGACCTAAGAAAATGTGCTTAATCTTTTTGAAAATGAGCACTACACAACTTTAGCATCATACCATAAAATAATTTTATAATGGATTCAGGTGTGTTTAAAATAAAACAACTTTCAGAATTTTCCATGGAAAACTGATTTATTAATTAGCTAATAACATGTGCTTACATCTTCTGCAGAAGACAGGCATACTATATATTTGTCTCATTTTCCAAATTAAATACTATACTATATAGAACATCTTAAAACAAGCATAGAAACAAAGGATTTATTTTCATGATCCCTCTGAGGCTGGGAATTTAAGTCTACTTCTATGTATTCTGGATTAGGAAATTATTGGTTCATGGATATAAAAGTTGGAAATGTACATGTTTGATAATTAGGTAAGAGGACATTTTAAGTTACACTAAGGCTTATGGATGCAATATTGACATAGTTTCACTGAAAAGAATGGCAAATTATAACATGGAAACTTGTAAATGCATACAAAAAAAACGATGGATTAATTATGCTGCATTAGCTGTGATTACATTAAGAACTGCATGAAGTTCAATGCAGTCCAGAGATGAAAAAGAAATTATTATGACTAGCTGGATGTACAGATCAGTAAAACCTTCTAGATAAAACCTTACAGACAACCAAAAGTAAACAAGAAAAACACAAAAAAATGTGCCATCCATATTTTAAACCAACAATGAGATGGTTGAGTCATTTCTTGCAATAGATCAAAGATTTGTATTCCTTCGGGTGTATTGGTCTTAAAACCATCAGCTTCTAGTCTTCTTCTAGAATGCTACATTTAATTCTTCTGCTGTCAGAGAAGCCATAATTTATTTCCTCAGGCAGGAAAAGAATTATATCCAACGAAGAAAAGATTAGGCTGAGCACAAAAGGCAAATATCAAGTGGGAAAAATTATACCTTTACATCAATGGCAAAATGACTAACAGCATTGCCATCTTGAAATGTGCAGTTAGTCAGTTCAAAGCTGCTCCAGGTTTAAGACTGGATGGACTATTTCCCCCCAATACTCTGTCCCTTTCAGCCACCTTTTTAAGGTGGTTCATAATTTTCAAGTGCACACCATTAACCAGTTCACTAATGAGCTGACCTCTACAGCAGTGAAGAAATTAACGTGTCGACCAATATCAATTTAACCCCCACTAATCTTCACAGTGGTTTTTCATTCTCTTGGCTCTTCACAACCACCAGAATCGGACGTATACAATCAGCATCACTGAGAAAACTGCTACTGCAGCAAGTTTGGCGTAGGTGGAACGCATATTCAGGTATTTTGCATCTTGGCGGTATTTCTTTGACAAGGTTGAAAGATTGCTTGCCTTTGAATCCAGAGCTGTAAAAAGAAACAGAGGTAAATTAGACACCACTTACTAAAGAATTAAAGTAATAGTCCAAGCACCATAAATGCCCACAGCCCCACCTCCCCTTGCGACTCCATGAAAACTGCCATTGTAGGTAGTAGGATCAGGGAGCAGCGCCTGTGAAGGAATTCCCACGCTCAGAGAGATATGGAGGAGGGAAGGAAAAAGACACGGATATAGTGTAGTATATGGAGATCTTAAGTGATGGTAAATGAAGGGAAAGGAATTGCACTTACAATATTCTGGAGCCTATACTCAGCAAGTACTGATATTCCACCTACCCCTCCAAAACTGCAATTGTACTCACCATAAATTCCTTTTTTCTTAATTTGATGGCAGTACAATAGGGATGTATTCTTCCCATGGGACAAGCATCTGAAATTAAAATTAACATAAAATTTCCTTCCCCAACAGGTAGAAGATACCAACCTGCCATGGAACCTCAGTACGTCCCAATAAAACCTCAGAGACTTATTACTGCAAAAATATAAAATTTATTAACAAAGGGAGGGAGTGATGTACTGCCACCATATTAAGGAAAAAATAAATTACGCTGAGTAAAATTACAGTTTTTCCTGACATATGGTGGCAGTACAAGATCGATATATCGTGATCCCAGAGCAATGGGTGGGAATTAGGCAACCACCGCTTGTAACACCGTATGCCCGAAAGCAGTGTCAGAGGTAGAGAATATGTCTAGTTTGTAATGCTTGACAAAGGTGTTGAAGGAAGGCCATGTAGCGGCTTTGCAGATATCTTCAAGTGAAGCATGTGCTTTTGCGGCCCAGGAAGCAGCCATGGCTTTAGTAGAATGAGCTTTCAAGGAGGCAGGCAGAGGCAGATTTGAGGAAGAATAAGCCAATTTAATAGTGTCCACGAGCAACTTGGAGGCAACATAACCTTTAAATTTTCCAAAGAAATTGACAAAAAAAAAATGGTCAGTCTTCCTGTATGTAGAGGAGCAGTCCAAGTAGATCTTCAGAGATCTTCCGACATCCAACTTGTGCCAATTCTCATCCAAATCGGAGACGGATGAATAACCAATGGAAGGCAGGGAAATTGGTTGATTGATAGCCTTGGAAGAGATTACTTTTGGTAGAAACGAAGGTTTCGGATACATAACCTTGTCAGGAAGAATTTTAGTAAATTCAGCAGATGATGAAAGAACCTGAATTTCACCTATCCTCTTAGCGGAAGTTTATGGCCATCAAAAATGCGGTTTTCAGAGACAGGAGCTTCAAGGACGTTTCCTCCAAAAGGTTTGCAAGGCTGGGTGCAAAGAGACTTCAAAACCAAAGATAAGACCCAAGAGGGAAAAAACGCCTTTCTTAAAGGTTGGATAAGCCTGACAGCCTTTTAAAAAAAAAAAAAAAAAAAAAACAAACACACACACACACACACACACACACACACAAGGATTTGAACTTTGACTAAGACTTAAGACTAAGAAAATTCAAGATTGTATCAGTAGAAGGTGAAGATCTTATGCAATGATGAAAGATGCACCAATGAAGAAATTTCCTCCAAATTTTCAAGTAGATAGCAGAGGTAGAGCTTCTGGTAGAATTTAGCAGCAACTTTAACCTCTATTTCTTGATGCCCTTGTAATGCAGGAATAGCCATGCCGCAGCCAAGCTGTCAATTTGAACATTTGCAACACCTCTACTGGCACCCCTTCATTCTCCAGGAGATCTGTTGACACGGATAGTTCCCAGTGCTTCATTAAAACGGAGAACCAGCTTCAATTTGGCCAGTATGGGATTATGACCAGCACCATTGCTTGTTCGGTTTTCACCTTTTGCAGAATCTTTGGGATTAGGCTCACCGGGAGAAATATGTATGCAAGGCTGAAGTCCCACCTGATCGACAGCCCATCCAGAACCAGAGGCATGTCTGCCTTGAAGAGGGAGGCAAATGTTATCACCTTTGCATTTGACCTTCATGCCATTAGATTGTTGACAGGCAGACAATCTTTTCACTAGTAGAGAAATAATTACCGGATTCAGAGACCACTCGTTCTGGTACCATTTTGATCTGCTCAAATCAACTGCTATAATGTTGTCTATCCCTCATATGTGAGTAGCGGACAGGTCGTCTAAATGACTGAGCCCAGGATATAATCCTTGTGCAAAGGGAGTGCAATTTTCTTACCCTCAAACTTCCTTGTTTGTTCAGGTAAGACACTGTAGTCTGATTGACTGAATGGTCACTGCTTTCCCCACAATGAGAGCTCTGAACTGATGAAGAGAGCATTAGACGGTTATCAGCTCCTTGTAATTTAAAGATTCCCTTTTTTCGTCTTCGGACCATGTGCCTTGCCTTAAATTACACTGCAGTTGAGCCCCCCAACCTGTATTTTTAGCGTCCGTTGTAATTATGACAATTTTTTGGTCTAAATGATAGATCTGCTATGAAACTGGTCTTTTGCCACCAAGTTAGTTGTCTTTTTACAGGATCTGATATACTTATCAAAGCTTCCAATTCTTCTTTATTTGACCACTGCGCAAGAATTTCCCACTGTAAAGGCCCTGATTTTGCTCTGGCCCGTTTTACTGCTGGGATGGTGGAGGTGAGGTGTTCTAACTCCTGCATAGCTTTTCTCACAGAACATTCTTGTTTTCGCTGAAGATCTTTTTTCAGTTTCTTGAACATTCTTGTTTCCCCAGTTAGGTGAATAGATAGAGTGTCTGACTTGATTAAAAAAAAAAAAAAAACCTAGGAACTGAATTGACCTTGTAGGAATCAGACAGAGTTTTCTAGGTTTATAAGTCAGCCATGTTCTTCCAGGATTTGGAGGGTGTAAGCCAGATCCAACTCTAGAGCGTCTCTTGAATTTGCCTTTATGAACGAGACGTCCAAGTATGGAACAACTGATTCCTTGCACCCTTAAGAAGGCTGTGATAGGCGTGAGGACCTTTGTAAAAATTCTGGGAGCCGAGGCGAGATTGAATAGAAGGGCTTTGAATCTAAAGTGGTGAACCTTGTGACCTTTTCTTATAGCAAACCCCAGGTATTTTCTTGAGCCTACGTCCATAGGAATGGGAAGGTAGGCATCTTTTAAATCCAAAGTCGCCATAAAATCCCCTATTTGAAGGATATGAGTGACTGATGCTATGGTTTCCATTCTGAAATGCTGGTATGGAATCTTGTTGTTCAGCTCTTTCAGATCCAAAATGGGACAAAATTACATATCTGGTTTTGAGAGCAGGAACAACCAGGAGTAGACACCATGATATTGCTGGGTACTTGGAACTCTTTCTACAACACCTTTCTTTAAAAGAGTGACTGTAGTGGAGAAGATGACTTGTTTTTTTAGTTTTGAACATTAGGAGGAGACAAGGAAACTGGTCTTGGAACGCCTAGGAACTGTATTCTGTATCCTTTCGCAACCAGATTCAGAATCCATGGATTTGCAGTGGTCTCCCTCCATCTCTGAGCAAATTGTTGTTTCCGTCCGTCCACTTGTATGGTGTCAGAATCTTTTTGCTCTGTAAGACTCGATGCCGAAGGTTTAATCACCTCCGTGATAACATCTAGCAAGTATTCATTGGATAACCTTAAATTTTGGAACAGGCTATCTTAAAAATCCTTGAAGCCAAAAGGTACTGAGCTTTAGCCACCGCAGCTCCTGCCAATTCTGCTTTAGGTTAAAATCCTGATGCCTGCCCTTTTATTCATAGGGTCTTTAAGACCAGAGACTTCTCCAATCGGTATGGTAGTAATTTTAGACAACTGAGCAACTTGTACGTCAACGACTGGTTTTCTCCCTGTAGTTTAACAATGCTCTTGAAATGTCTGGCAATAAATGCCCTTTTTCAGGGTTCTTCCAATCTCTGTACATAAGTTCCAGAATCTGCTGTTGAGCTGGAAGAGCTTTTCTATTTGCTTTATTTGATGTGTAGAGAAGGAAACATTAACTTCCTTAATAAATCTCAATTCTTCATGTGGAAAACAGACTCCTGTACCAGAAGAGAGTCACTGGAAGTTTCCGAATAGGAAGAGATAGAACATTCGCATGAGGACAGTTCTAATCAAGACAAAGATCTTTTCCGTTTTAGCCATTGTTTGGTTGTTGCTTTAACACGAGCTGTAACCTTTGAATGACTCAAATGTCTGGGCAAGATTGAAACCAAGACAAGAATTACTTCATGTCCTGTTGCTTGGACTTTTCCAGCGATAAGGACTGTGACAAAAGCACCTTCGTCACTGGGATTTGGAGAGGCCTGCTTGCCTGCCTCTTGCCCTGTGACTATGGCCCCTGGTATATATTGCCCTTTAAAAACACTATTTGGGCATATTGGATTTTAAAGGCACTGTTTCTGCCCCATGAGCATTTAACTGTAACAGATTCAAACATGTGGTGGCAGCGGCCATCTTAAATTGTCCAGCAGTATTTTGCCGTCGAGTGTATGGAACTGTTTTGGGCATGGGACCATGTGCACGGTGGGGCAAAAATAAGAATTCCAGAAATTCCTGAACCGATCAGGGGATGTGACTGTATTGTGGGGATATGTTGTATTTTGGGGTACTTTTGGGGATTTGTAAAAATGTATGTTTTTTCTGCTTAGAGTTAATGGAGTTAGTCCATTGTCTTAGTTAATTGTATTACAGGCAGAGGGGAGTGCTTGTGTGCTGTATGTGGGAGTGTCGGACATTGTTGTATTGTTCTGATTGGTTTGTATCCTTTGTGTGCCTGTGTTCCATCAGGTCCAGGGGGTGTGCCTGGCCTGAGGAATTGTATAAATTGTGAGTGCTGGCTTGCATTAAATAGACCTATTCTACCCCATGAAGTCTTGGCTCATGTTTGGGGGATTGGAGAACTACACTCTGTGGATTGCTATAATCACTATACTCCCCAGAGTATAATCACTAGCTCTTGTAAGAGCTGTTCCTGTTTCGCTCTCTGGACTAAGGAGAGGTTCACCCACTGGAAGCTAGAGCCAAGTCTTGGGTCCAGGGTTGGTGGAGGACGGCGAAACACCAACCAAGCTGCGGCGGTTCATGGGGTTTGCAGTGGTTATAGTGTCAAGTGCAGTGCTGATGGTCCTTGGAGAGTACTAGGAGCATCGCTCGACTGAGGCACCCAGTCGGGGTGGCAGGCGGTTCGTCACAAAGACGAACACTTATTGCAGATTTTCAGTTTTGAACCATCTGGTAGTGGTGTGGAGCATGCACTACAACTCAGCTTTTTCGATTTAGAACTGGCGTTTTTTTAGGAGCAGGAGCAGGCACCTTGTCTTTAATCCTGTCTCTCCAGTTATTATGGACAGACATATCTGCAATACATAAGAAATAACAAAATTGCTGTAAAATTAAATAAATAAGATAGACACAGACACTTAGGAAGATTAGAGACTGGAAAATCTCACCTCTAAAACCTCTGACCCGTGTGGGGGGGTGGTGGTGACACGGGAGATCCTTAATGGCTAGCACCCATGCTGTCAGTCAGATCTGCACAGTTTAAATAGGCAGCATTGATTCAAATCTGGCGCCATTCCCGGGAACTCCGACCGTGCATGCACAGTCGGAACTCCCGTGGAAAGCATTATCACCCGGGAGTGCATTTCACAGCTGTGCGCATGCGTCTTGTACAGACAGTGATTTGCTTCCGATAGAGACCGCCTAGTTGCTTTGCCGGTGACAGCACTCGGCACAAAGCAAGTTAAACATACCTGCTCCGTAACTCCTGCAGGATGCACGCAGGCCACTCAGCTCTCCACCCGGGAGGCTATCGGGTCCCTGGCAGCAACCAGTGTGCCTTCCCACAACAAATACAGATGTTGTCCGTTCCGGATGGAACAAGAAAGAGATCTGAGGTTCTATGGCAGGTTGGTGTATTATACCTGTTGAGGGAGGAACTTTTAAGTTTATATTAAATTTCATATGCTTGTCCCATGGGAAGAGTACATCCCTATTGTACTGCCACCATACGTCAGGAAAAGAAAAGGTTTCATTTTCAAAACACAGTATGTTAATGAAATTAATAGACCTCCTGGTCTATTTATTGAACCACACACAAAGAAGGCTGCTATTGGCTCTAGCAAGCAGTTACCAGATAAGAGATAAGAAATTCTGAATTAAAGGAACACTCCGAGTACTATAACCACTATAGCATACAGTAATAATTATTTTGCCAGGAATGCACTGTCAATATGGGGCCAGACTGGCACAGTTCATAAGATTTAACAATTTACATATTTGGAATTCTAGCTCCAAATGAGCCATAATTGTGTCTGCCGTTGGCTGTTCAATGTTTAGAACATGATGGGTGGGGGTACATGGAAGGCTTTAAAGCTCCCTATAGATAGATGGGGTCATATTGACATCAAGGCTTTAACATATTCATATGTGGGCTTTTTAAACTAGCTTACAGGCAAATATTACTGATAATTATCGTTCACCTGCAAAGAACAAGTGAACAATACTTAATGATGTGTTTAAAAGTGATGCGTTGTAAAATGCCTGCAGTCTAAAACTTTATATAGGTCTGTCATGTGAAAACCATTTACTTTAAACCGCATACCTAAATAATCTGGACAAACGGTGCAGATCTGATCAGGAAGATTTGGCTTTAAAACAATTGTGATTCTGGTTGGGATTGGGTAATTTTTTACCAAATATTCATACTATGCTTTATTTTTTGTTGTGCCTATTCCACTCACTCTCATATGTTGGAGATCCCTGGGAGTGGCTGGTCCTATTATTCTTACAGCAGTGTCCTTGAACGAATTAAGACCGGCTTTATTGTTATTGTGTTTTGCAGATACTAAATATACCGTATATACTCGTGTATAAGTTGATCTCATGTATAAGTCGAGTGCAGTTTTGTGACCAACAATTGTGAAATATGCTATGCCTCGTGGATAAGTCGAGGGTAAAAATTGGGGCTATGAAATTCTGTGATTTTTATATTTATATACACACACTGCATTATATATATATACACACACACACACACACACTCATACAAAAACACACTCTGCATTATATACACACACTCATACAAACACACACACACTCATACAAACACACACACACTCTGCATTATATAATGCAGAGTGTGTGTGTGCGTATATAATGCAGAGTGTGTGTTTGTATGAGTGTGTGTATAATGCAGTGTGTGTGTGTGTGTATACAATGCAGTGTGTGTGTGTGTTTGTGTGTGAACTGGGTGGGGGAGGGCATTTTTATTATTTTAATTTTTTTTATTTTAGTATTTTTTTATTTTATTATTTACTTTTTTTAATTTTAATATTTACTTTTTTTAATTTTAATATTTACTTTTTTTATTGTAATATTTTTTTAATTTAATTTTTATTTTCGTCCCCCCTCCCTGCTTGTTAGCTGGCCAGGGAGGGGGGCTCTCATTCCCTGGTGGTCCAGTGGATGGCCTGTGTAGGAGGGGGGCTGGCAGAGAGCTGTTACTTACCTTTCCTGCAGCTCCTGTCAGCTCTCTTCTCCTCCGGTCCGGTCAGCTCCACTGTAAGTCTTGCGAGAGCTGCGGGGTCAGAGCGTTGCCACGGGTTACCGTGGCAACGCTCCACGCGGCAGTCACACCGCGAGACTTACAGTGGAGGAGAAGGGAGCTGACCGGAGCACAGGAGAAGGGAGCTGCAGGAAAGGTAAGCAACAGCTCTCTGCCAGCCCCCAACAGGACTGCCGGGCTTGTAATGAGCCCGGCGGTCCTGGTCTGTATTATGACAATGTAAGCTGCCATAATACAGACACTGACTCGAGTATAAGTCGAGTGGGGGTTTTTCAGCACAAATAATGTGCTGAAAAGCTAGACTTATACTTGAGTATATATGGTACTTTAGGCACACTGCACAATACAGTTTGGTATATGTGCACCCGTGTTTTGTTGTTTGTTTACATTAAAACTTAAAACTGTTTAAGCACATACAACCAACTCACCTGATAGAGCTTCTCCTCGAAGCAACACTTCTTCAATGTTGGCAACCATAATTCTTTGCACATCCTGTAGCTCTGTGTTGATGGAGCCAAGATTTCTTCTTGCTCGACTATCAATATAGGACTTTTTTGTCTTCTGGATATAATTATCTGCAAAAGGCAAAATTGTATATTAATTGAAGGAAAAGATAAAGATTCGATATTCATGTTTATAAACTTTAACAAAGTTGGCGTTTAAAATATTTTTATTGTCTAATGCAGCAATCCCCAAACTGTGTGCTGAGGCGCCGCGACGTGCACACAGGGGTGCCGTGGAATGTTTTCCCGATGTTATGATTATAGCACTGGGAAACATTACTGCTCAACAGGGACCTGGTCAAATGCCTTGAAGACCGAGACCGGGCCCCTGTAATATCAGCCGGCTGGGAGGAAGGGACAGCCTGTCACTTCCTCCCAGCATCCTGCAGGGAGACCGTGCAGCAGGGAGAGAAGGCATCTGCAGCGTGAGGGTAGAGGAGCACGAAGAGCTCCAGACCCCTTTACTCCCCCCAGCAGGACCAGGACTCCAAGCCACCCTGATGGACAAACAAGGTAAGCTAACAGGAGGGTGGCTGGAGAAATAAAAAATAAAAAAAATCACTTGTGTGTGAGTGTTTGTACAAAATACATATTCCTGACACTATAACTACTATAAGGTTGATGTTTAGGCCCCCCTTGCCATTTTTATACCAGCACGTGGGTCCTCCACGGCTGACTGACACCAATCCCACTCCTTGGCTGAGATCAAACTTGACGATCCTATAGGAAGGCATTGGGAGGCTATCGCACATGCATGGCAAAATGCTGCACTGCGCCAATCTGCACCTCCTGATAGAATCAACGCATCTCTATGCAGAGCGTGGAGATGCTGAACGTCAGTGCCACATTAGTGTTTACCACTAGAGGCATTACTAGGCAGTAATTGTAAACCCTGCCTTTTCTCTGAAAAGGCAGTGTTCACATTAAAAAGACTTCGACTGCATTAAAGGGATACTATACTCCCTCCCCCGCACCTCCTGCATTAAAGCATCCCCTCTGCGCTTATTCTGTAATCAGATGATTTTTTTTATTTCTTTTGGTCGGCTTTGTGTATATAGCCCACCCTATTCAGAGGCAACTTATTTTGGTCTTGAAAATATTTGCGTGGTATCTATGGCAATGGGACATGCTGTGGCCGGATGTGATGCCCTCTTGAAAAGTGTCTATCTGGAAGATATTATGCATCTGCATGCATGTATGTATTCATAAATTTCTTTGGATTAAGAATTTGCAGTTTCAGAGTATTCATCTATTTAAGTCTCAGTCTTGCTCAGATTTTGCCTCGGTTTTTCTTTTGTCTATTCTCCGGCTGTACCCCCGGTACATGTGACGTCATTGAACTTCATGTGATCAGACGTCACGACGCAATGCTTTGCCACCCGTCCTAATCGGGTGAGCTCAATAGGGATTTGGCCTTCCTGTCTGGAGCACCTGAGTGAGAGAAATCCTCTGTAAACATGTGCACTGTCCACTTTATTTTACTTTCCCAAGGGAGAGTCTGGTACCAACCTTATTCCTGCTCAAGTTTTTAGATGACATGGTATATGACCCCATCTGTGGGTCTGTGTCTCATTGATACCGCCCAAGTCAACAAGTCTATATCAAAGCCCTCCTTTGTCAGAGCACACATTTACACCTGGTCCTCTAGCACTCTCATAACTGGACTGTGCCCTACTCTGAGGGACTTGACGGATGGTACTCTCAGGCACCATGCAAATTCACTCCCATTTTTAAACTCAATTACAATTGATCTGTGTAAAGTGTCTTACACAGTCCTCCTTAATGGGTTAAATAACTTAATTCAGCTATGTTGAATGATCACATTGAGGAACTTCTTGGTGTATTATTTAGCATGGTAACTTGACTTATTGTTTTATGTCTTTAGTTCTTACAAAACCCTATTGAATTGCAAATTACCTATACATACATTGTGTCTTATATACGGTGATGAGAGAAAAATGCTCCAAAATGTGAGATGAACCCAGCATCAAAACTCAAAGCTAAAAAACCACAAGTACAAATGGGCATGTCTCAAATTTGCCACTTCAACATCCACACACACAGTAAGGCACCTATTTTGTTACATTACAGCCTTAAGTTCAATGTTTTATTAATCTAAATTTTATGTGATGGATCAGAACACAATAGTCTAAGTTGGTGAAGTGAAATGAGAAAAATGTATACATAAAACTATTTTTTAGAAATAGAAAACAGAAAATTGTCTTGTGCGTATGTATTCACCCCCTTTGTTATGAAGCCCATAAAAAGCTCTGGTGCAACCAATTACCTTCAGAAGTCACATAATAATTTGTGAAATGATATCCATCTGTGTGCAATCTAAGTGTCACATGATCATTACATACACACACACACACACCTTTTTTGAAAGGCACCAGAGGCAGCAACACCTAAGCAAGAGGCACGACTAACCAAACACTGCCATGAAGACCAAGGAACTCTCCAAACAAGTAAGGGACAATGTTGTTGAGAAGTACAAGTCAGGGTTAGCTTATAAATAAATATCCAAATCTTTGATGATCCCCAGGAGCACCATCAAATCTATCATAACCAAATGGAAATAACATGGCACAACAGCAAACCTGCCAAGAGACGGCCACCCACCAAAACTCACGGACCGGGCAAGGAGGGCATTAATCAGAGAGGCAGCACAGAGACCTAAGGTAACCCTGGAGGAGCTGCAGAGTTCCACAGCAGAGACTGGAGTATCTGTACATAGGACGACAATAAGCTGTATGCTCCATAGAGTTGGGCTTTATGGCAGAGTGGCCAGAAGAAAGCCATTACTTTCAGCAAAAAACAAAAAGGCACATTTTGAGTTTGCGAAAAGGCATGTGGGAGACTCCCAAAATGTATGGAGGAAGGTGCTCTGGTCTGATAAGACTAAAATTAACTTTTCGTCCATCAAAGAAAACGCTATGTCTGGCGCAAACCCAACACATCACATCACCCAAAGAACACCATCCCCACAGTGAAACATGGTGGTGGCAGCATCATGCTGTGGGGATGATTTTTCAGCAGCCGGGACTGGAAAACTGGTCAGAGTTGAGGGAAAGATGGATGGTGCTAAATACAGGGATATTCCTGAGCAAAACCTGTACCACTTTGTGCGTGATTTGAGGCTAGGAAGGAGGTTCACCTTCCAGCAGGATAATAACCCCAAACACACTGCTAAAGCAACACTTGTGTGGTTTATTGGGAAACATGTAAATGTGTTGGAATGGCCTAGTCAAAGCCCAGACCTCAATCCAATAGAACATCGGTGGTCAGACTTACAGATTGCTGTTCACAAGCGCAAACCATCCAACTTGAAGGAGCTGGAGCAGTTTTGCAACGAGGAATGGGCAAAAATCCCAGTGGTAAGATGTGGCAAGCTCTTTGAGACTTATCCAAAGTGACTTGTAGCTGTGATTGCCGCAAAAGGTGGCTCTTCAAAGTATTGGCTTAAGGGGGTGAATAGTTATGCACATTGACCTTTTCTGTTATTTTGTCCTATTTGTTGTTTGCTTCACAATATAAAAAATAAAAAATCTTCAAAGTTGTGGGCATGTTCTCTAAATTAAATGATGCAAATCCTCAAACAATCCATGTTAATTCCAGGTTATGAGGCAACAAACCACGAAAAATGCCAAGGGGGTGGGGGGTGAATACTTTTGCAAGGCACTGTATCTGAAAAAAGTAGACATGGGGTTGTACTCCAAAGAGAAAGCTGAGCAACGTATTAAGTTTTATATTGCCTTAATACACATAAGGATTACTAAGAAGGCAGCAAAATCTCAACTCTATGGAGCATTTGTTCTGTCATGGATGCTAAAAACAGAACTATGCTTGATGTTGATAAAATGAACTATATTAGGAAGCAAATACCTCTAAAAAAAGTGTTTCAGAACTGCTGAACGGTGCTGGAGAAAGTCACCCTTTGCATTTGATTTCCTTGTGAATGAATACTTCAATACCTTTATAACCACTCTCCAGAGAACTCAAACACCTTTTTCACACTTTAAGCACTCTTCTTTGCCCTGTTGCCACTTTTCTTTCTATTAAATCTGACTGCTCCAAATGTCGTAACTCACTTCACTGAGAAGACTGCTGCAATCAGGAAAGATATCTCAGATCTCTCTTCCACCCCTACCAACACATCCCCCAGCCCAACTCCCTTCTCTATCCTAAGCCCACTCACATCTAATAATCACAATAAGACTATTCTACGCTGCGTTGGTTTTCCTCCCCACCCCTCTTCCCTCAATCCTATCCCCTTCAATTTTATATGCACGCCAATACACCCATAAGACAGATTCTTTATAAAATAAAATACACACACACACACACACAACTCCAACCTAAACCCCCATTACCATCTACCTATCATCACGTATACAGTATGTCTCATGAAGGGACCAACGCTCTGCCGAAGACCTGCGTCTATCCTGTTTGTACACGCACATCTGACCCGCACTTTTCCACCGTTCCTATGGAATTCCCTTCCCAGCGTTATTAAACTCTCACCCAGTATCCATTTCTTCAAAAACATATCACTGAAAACTCACTTCTTTAAAAATGCATATCAATTAAACAGATTTAAAGTAACCCACACCTCACAAACCCTTCTCGGTTCCTCTCCTGCAACTGTGCCAACTAATAAAACAAAAAACACAAGACTAAGCTCTCATTCTAAATTGATCTTCTAACAACCTACTTTTCCTATACCTTACCCTAACCTTGTCATTTTAACACTTCACCCTTAGAATATAAGCTTGTTTGGGCATCAGCAACACCTCTTCCTGTATGTCCAACTTATCTTGTTCTGCTTGTTTGCTAGCCTGCCTTTTGTTCAATGCTGCAGAAATTGTGATTTATAAATAAACAGAGTACTCAATATTCTTATTATAATAAAAAAAAAAATTAAAAAAAAAAAAAAAAAAAAAAAAAAAAATCACAATCTACAAGTTAGTTAAACAGCCATCTATTTTCAGGGGACAGTTTTCAGTGCCTTGTTAAAGGTTCATTCTTTATTCAAATATCTGTCCACTTTCCACCAACCTCCATATTGTTCAATAAATACCTGTCCCTGACCCAGAACAAGATAGTTCAAATTTGGAACTCAAAAAACTTCTTGGGGCATCAGAGAAACATCCCCAAAATAAGTAATTGAAACTTGCTTGTGTTGAGCAAGGCCAGTGTATTGACATCGGGTGCTAAATCATCTGCCATTTCTACCTACAGCATTGTCTGCACGTAGATTTTGAAAAGCAACGACTGGTTAGAAAATAGTAAGCATTGGCTGGGACAACTGACAGTCTGATACAAGGTGCAGAAAGTGGGAGTGGGATACATATAGACATTTTAAGAAAATAGATTAGAAAAAAAGATTATATTAAAAAGTATAGATTTTTTTCTACAACAATGGATGTCCTTTAACAAAACATCAGTTGGCAATATGTAGAATGTATTTTATGTGTATATTTTGAAATTTAACATTTTGCTGGTATGACTCACCAAACTCTATAAAAGAATAGGGTCGTGATACCGTGGGCACCTTTTTTCCATGTTGTTCATCAAATTCAGAATATAAATCTTCAAGATAAGCAAATGCCAATTTCTTGGGAAATGCAGCTTCACAAAGAACCAGGTAGCACACACCCTTCTCAATTAGGTAGCTAAGGTTAAGAAAATACATAATTAGTATCTAGTCCAATATACTTAAACTTCAAGGGACATATGGAACAGTCACGAAATATACTGGATGAGGCTCTAGAATGTTGCACATGAACACCTAACATGCTATACGCAAAAAAGCTATTGCATTTCAAAATACAGATGAAATATATAATGAGGGATGCATTAATTTGCTTACCACAATACATCTTTACAATAAAGGGGCACTCTAGCCACCAAAACCACTGCAGCTGTTTTGATGATGTGGAACATTAAATTTCTGTATCAATTACCTACAGCCAGTCTTGTATGGCTGCAAGCGCTGGTGGATAGTAAGGCTAGCAGACAGAGCAAACTGTTGCTGCTTAAGGTTGGTGCTACAGTGGTTATGATGCTTACAGTGCTTTTTTGCAAAAGCTAAAAAACTGTTCTATTAATATGATTAGCATTTGACAAGCAATAGTATCAACATTTTTCTCTGTAACAGTATAATAGGACATGCTACCATTCTTTAGCGGAGTTATCTGCATGCGCTCTAAGCCTATCTTTGCCACAATGCACAAAATTAATGTTGATAATAAGGGTTTTTACAATGCAGAGGAGTAGGAGTTGGTCACCAAATACTGTTAAGAGGTTTGCATTTTGTCAATTCACTCCCAAAAGTGACAGAAAAGTGGGGGGAAAGAGAGACTCTAGGCAGTTTAAAACTACTACTGTGATAGAAGCTACAGGATGTTTAAAGGACCACTATAGTGCCAGGAAAACACTCGTTTTCCTGACACTATAGTGCCCTGAGGGTGCCCCCACCCTCAGGGACCCCCTCCCGCCAGGCTGGAGGAAGGGGTTTAACTTACCTCTTTCTCCAGCGCCGGGCGGGGAACTCTCCTCCTCCTCCTCTCACATTCAGCCAGTCTCATAGGAAAGCATTTACAACACTGGCGTCTTCTAACTGTGAAAATCACAGTGAGAAGCACGCAAGCGCCTCTAGCGGCTGTCAAGAGACAGCCACCAGAGGCTGGATTAACCCTAACATAAACATAGTTTCTCTGAAACTGCTATGTTTATAGAAAAAAAGGGTTAAACATCAGTGCAAATTGTTAAAAACAATAGTTCACAATCAATGACACACATAAAATAGTTTTAAACTTACTGAAACGCCATGGCTCCTGCCTCTAGAGTGCATCGGGTTGGTGACTGTTCATTCAGTTTCCGAAACAGCTGTTTAGCCTGATTCTGGTACTGCTGCAAATCCCGCCCAGACTGCCAAGAAGAAGAAAAATTATATTTTTCCTGAAAAGATATTTTCTCTCTTAAAGAGACACTTTTTTGGTTTTCCTTTCCTTATAATAATTTTTTTGTCCTTATGTCGAATCTCAATACCGGAGTGCAGCCATTTTGTTTTCATGCACAGAGAGTTGCATCGAAGCAGATTGGATATTGTTCATTTTTGAGTCGCTTTAAAGGACCACTCTAGGCACCCAGACCACTTCAGCTTAATGAAGTGGTCTGGGTGCCAGGTCCCTCTAGGATTAACCCATTTTTTTAATAAACATAGCAGTTTCAGAGAAACTGCTATGTTTATATATGGGTTAATCCAGCCTCCAAATCCTCTAGCGGCTGTCTCATTGACAGCCGCTAGAGGCGCTTGCATGATTCTCACTGTGAAAATCGCAGTGAGAACACGCAAGCGTCCATAGGAAAGCATTGTAAATGCTTTCCTATGAGACCGGCTGAATGCGCGCGCAGCTCTTGCCGCGCGTGCGCATTCAGCCGAAGGGGAGGATCGGAGGCGGGGAGGAGGAGGAGAGCTCCCCGCCCGGCGCTGGAAAAAAGGTAACTTTAACCCCTTTCCTCTCCCCAGAGCCGGGTGAGAGGGGGTCCCTGAGGGTGGGGGCACCCTCAGGGCACGAGTATGTTTTCCTGGCACTATAGTGGTCCTTTAAAGCTGAACTACACCATCCGGGGACATTGCAGAAAATCGCAAAGACCACCATTAGTGACATCGCTGCTGGCCGACCCAGTGGCTGAAGGAAGGTGTGGGGGAAAGCAGGTAAAGGGGAGATATGCATACCTAAACATTCCTCGTGGTCACGGCCATCTTCCTCCAACCGGTCCTCTTCAGCTCCTGGCGCATGCACGAGAGTTCAGCATTGAGGTATAAGGAGGATCCTGCGAGACACTGGGATCCTCCATAGACAAAGGCAATTCCCTGCAGCCGTCACTGGTGACGACTATCGGAATGGACATGGTAGCTCCGCCCAGTGTCTAAGAAACTCATGCGGAAAAAATATACATGGTCCCTTCTTTGTATATCTCTTGACTGGCCCGGAATTTCAGTAAAATACCAACGCAGTCAAAATAAGTATTTGTTAACGATTCCATCTTTATGCAGCGAATGGCATCTTATAATCATGTGTCAGAAGGCAATAAACACAGATCAAATCTTTACCGCTCCAATAGAGAAAATAAGGCAGTTGAAGTATAACCATGGAACTAATGCAGGAATGACTGACTGTATCGTAGACTCTTAGCATAAATATGAAAATAATTTTATCAGGTGATGGTGAGAGTCCACAATCCAAGCAGCGTAGAACTTTTAATCACCAGAGTCAGATATGTTCAAGTGTCAGTGACTCACATGGTGCTTAAAAAACTCTTTCCTGCCAAACAGTGTTTATGGATTCAATACATAATAATTTTTAAAAATGGGTGTAAGGAAGACCAAGAGACTGCCTTGCAAATCGGGTTCATAGAAGTCACTTGGCAAAAGGCCATTACCAAGTGTAATATAATTCTCTCCAAAAGAAGTATATTAAAGGGATACTGTAGAGCCAGGAATAGAAAGTCGTATTACTGACACTATAGCTCCATCTGCCTCCCTCCCTCTACAGTGGTAATTAAAGGGATAAAAATTGATTTACTTACCTGATCCCAGTGTCAACGTCAAATACAATAGGAACACAGCACACAGACCACTTCAATAAATTGAAGTGGTCTGGGTGCCTATAGTGTACCTTTAAACATGGCAAAGGTGGCTAAAAGCAGAATCCTAGGGGTTTTGATCATAAAAACCCTAACCTGAAGTGTTCCAACACCAAAGGCCCCAGAACTAGCCTAACCCTCTGTCCAACTAAAATCAGCAGAGAGAACTAGTGTACACTGCACTATGTCACTGTAACAGGATTTCTAATTTTGCATCACAGTATGACAAGTTAAGATATGAATTACTGGTTTCTTCCTACCTGATTCTACACAGAGATTAGCATAGCAGAACAAGCACAGTCAATCCACAATTTATCAAATGATGCAAGTCTCTATGTTGCGCATTAGCCTCCCTATTCTTCCCACTGGGGACGCATTGGATTGGCTGGGATCGCCAGTGTTGATGATCTCAGCAAGGTGGCAGCCCTATGTTGGGGTAAACTAAACAGTTAATAGGGTACTATAGCATTAGAAATTCACTTTTTTTTTTTTTTTTTATTATTATTCCTAACACTAAACTGTTTCTTTAACCCCTTAGGACACATGACATGTCTGACATGTCATGATTCCATTTTATTCCAGAAGCTTGGTCCTTAAGGGAAACTCCAGTGCCAGGAAAACAATCCGCTTTCCTGGCACTGCAGGTTCCCTCTCCCTCCCACCCCCCAATCCCCGGTTGCTGAAGAGGTGAAAACCCCTTCAGTAACTTACCTGGGGCAGCGACGATGTCCCATGTCGCTGCTTCTCCCTCCATGCCGCTTCTCCAGACTGCATCGGCCGGTGGGCGAGACTGATCCCGCCCACCAGCCGGGGAGACCTAATGCGCATTAGCGCTCCCCATAGGAAAGCATTTAAAATGAATTTCAATGCTTTCCTAGGGGGAAATGAGCAACGCTGGAGGTCCTCACACAGCGTGAGGATGTCCAGCAATGCTCTAGCACAGGTTTCCTGTGCTACAAACCAGGAACTGCCCTCTAGTGGCTGTCTAGTAGACAACCACTAGAGGCAGAGTTAACCCTGCAAGGTAATTATTGCAGTTTATAAAAAAACTGCAAAAATTACACGTGCAGGGTTAAGAGTAGTGGGAGTTGGCACCCAGACCACTCCAATGGGTAGAAGTGGTCTGGGTGCCTGGAGTGTCCCTTTAATCTCAGCTTACAATGAAAATTATGGCAATAGTTTACAACATTGGCATATTGTACATAAAGTTTCCTCAATACATTAAACCAGGTATAAAAATTGTTTGCTCTTATTAACTTCCCACCATGTTATTGTACATTATCTAAAATGTTGTGTCCTGTGGGATGTATCATTATAAATTATATTGAGAGTCAATATAGTTTGCAGAGCTGTACAGAAAAGGTGTATCAAGTAAAATGTAGCAAACTCGTTTTTAGGAATATATATATACACACACACACACACACCTACAGATGTGTACACATTTTATTCTGAAACATGTTTACCAATACAACATCGCACACATGCTCATTGCTCAAGTAACGTGTAAGAAGATAGAGGTTTAGAATGTAGCTGGATATATTATATTTATATATAACTTTGCAGATGTAGTTTGATCAAACATGATAAATACACACAGATGACTATAATGTGCAGGTGTATGTATGTATGAACACTGTCACGGTGTCTCACCTGCTCATCTTCCTGCATTGATGCTGCCAGAGGGAGTCCGTCCGCCACACGGGCGATCATCGTTAGCAGAACCATGGCAGCGAGGAAGGCAGTGAGCTCAGCCCGGTGTGCCGCTGAAGATGAGCTGGCCGGAAGTATTTCTCTCCACCCTCTGCTCCGCTGGCAGTGACAGAGTCCGAGCGTTAATTGCACCCCGGCGGCGACTGGCTCTGAGGTTCCGGGTTACCAAGGTTCCGGCCTGTGGAATACAGGAGAACGTAGGATGTTGGTGTTCGATACCATTAGAACGTGCCCCGTCCCAATATAGCTGTGTGATACTTTACAGATGTCTGTCATTCTTATACATATGAAGTGCTGTCTTGCAGTATGTGTGACCAATATGCTGTATGGAGGTTGCATTCAATATGAACTAATTTCTATCATGTGACGAGCCACTTCTACAATCTTCATTCACAAAGACAACAGTCTTCATTTGCTGCCCGTGTGTACGTTAAACATCTAAAGCACACTACCTTGCTAAGTGCTTTTTATGAACATTATGTACTCGTTTTTTTTTTTTCCCCTTTTTATTCAATAAAAAGTGCACATTTCTAAAAGGAATTTTTTTAATGAACTGTATAAATTAGCAATGGTACATCTTCCCTTTAGCACAGACAGGGCTGCCATCAGAAATTTTGGGGCCCCTGACAAAGCACAAGGTCTGGGGCTCCATCCCTCCCCCGCCCCTCCTCTCTGAATGCAGAGTGTGTTAATGTGTAGTGAATGCAGATAGTGTGTTAGTGTGTAGCGGATGCAGAGTGTGTGTTAGTGTCACTTCCTTAGGCTCAACTTTTCCAAAACAGAACTTCTGGTCTTTCCTCCCTCAAGTGTTGCTACTCCTGTTTCTGTCTCCCTCCACGTTAATGGCGCTACCATCAGCTCCACCACACAGACTCACTGCCTTGGTGTTCTCTTTGACTCCAACCTCTTCTTCACCCCTAATGTCCAGTCTATCAAAACATTGCGTACATCCGCCCCTACTTAACGCCAGATGCGGCTAAGGTGCTGGACCATGCCACTGTTCTCTCTCGCCTTGACTACTGATATCCGCTTCTCAGTGGTTTTACGTGCTCCCAACTTGCCCCATTGCAGTCTATAATGAATGCAACAGCGAGGCTCTCCTTCCAGTCTGCCCGCACCTCCCACGCCTAATCTCTCTGTCAGTCCCTGCATTGGCTTCACGTAAGATATAGGGCTCAATATAAAATTCTGGTTCTTGCTTTCAAATCTCTACATAATGCTACACCCACCTATCTATCCTCCCTAATACACAAGTATGTCCCGAATAGGCCCCTATGCTCTGCCGAAGACTTACGTCTATCCTCTGGTCGCACTCCCACCTCTGATGCTCATATCCAAGACTTCTGTAGGGCTGCACCGTTCCTGTGGAACTCCTTTTCCATTAGACGCTTACCAAGTCTCCACTCCTTCATGAAAATCATTAAAAACTCACTTTTTCACAAAAGCATATCAATTAAACTGTTAATGGCTGGAAAAAAACCACACTAAGTCTTCATTGAATACTGTTCTTCCAACTTACTTCCATAATACTTCTCTTACCTTTTGTGTCACTTTACCTCACATCCTCCAGCATGTAAGCTCATTGAGCAGGGCCCTCAATCCCTCTGTTTCTGTGCATCAAACTTGTCTGGTTACAATTACATGTTTTTTAGTCCACCCATTGTAAAGCGCTACAGAATTTTGTTGGCGCTATATAATAATAATAATAATAATAAGTGTAACAGTGCAACTATACACCTATCAGACTTAGCCAGCAGCAGGCCCACAGGGAAGACACTCTCCTGCACATAAAAGGTATGTTAACTGGAGGTTGGCTAGAAATATAAAATGTAATATATGCATGCATATGTGTCCGTGTGTATCTATGTGTGCGTATATGTGTGTATCTGTTTGTCGGTGTGTGTATTCATGTGTGTATTTGTGTTATTGTTTATCAATGTGCATATCTGAATGTGTGTGCATGTGTCAGTATCAGCATGTGTCTGTCAATGTGCATGTGTGTCTGTGAAAGTATGTATGTATGTATGTGTATATGTGCACACATCACAGCAATCAAACGCCAACACTACATTCAAACAAACCTTTGCAACCAAATGCAAACATTACTTACAAACACACCCATGTTCTACAATGCCAAATTCATATATTTAACCATTATCAGTACACACAAAAATACACCTACATTTAAAAGCCAACACTAAATACACATACACCCCTACAAGCACACACACATACTCCATGTTGTGGAAATAAGGTCTGCACATATTTCCTAGTTAGTGAAAAATGTCTATTTACTCATTCCACGATATATCATAAAGCTAAGCACACATGTTTTAATCAAAATGGCTGCTAGAAGCTTCTAACCCCTCCTCCCCCCCCCCTTCCCTTCTTAACACCAACTAACTACCTCGTGCAACAAGATGGCGCCGGGAAACCGTGGGAGACCCTCATGGCCCCGGTGACATCACCTACAGTAGGCAGAGCATTAGAGCAACCACTTAACACCTAACCAATTATTGATGTATTATTCCATGTTATCTCTGACAATGCTTATGATGTAATTTTGCTTTAAAAGGGACCTGCCGTCCCCTCTGAATAAACATTCCTCAAGTTATTCAACAACCTGGAACCCGTGTCTGGTGTGAATTACTTCAGGGAGCGTGCACGCATTGTTTCATTGATTTGGCCAGAGGCAGATACACAAAG
This sequence comes from Pelobates cultripes, assembly GCA_933207985.1. Taxonomy (NCBI): domain Eukaryota; kingdom Metazoa; phylum Chordata; class Amphibia; order Anura; family Pelobatidae; genus Pelobates; species Pelobates cultripes. The sequence continues at coordinate 151,614,236 of OW240919.1, forward strand.
AAATAATCAATATATTGATTGATTTTTCCATTTCAATTGGCGCCCAACGTGGGGCCACCGGAGGGCCGGTTCGGAGGGCCGGGACCAACGGACCGGAGCGGACCTCCGGAAAGTGGGACAAGCGGAGCCCGATCACCTCCATAATACAGCCGTTGCCTGTGTTATTCTCCTGTTTTGTGCCGGTCTGTCTCCGAGTCCACTTCCGGCTTCCAGAAGGCTACTAGAGACAGGTAATTAACTCATCCGGTGTGCCCTTTTAAAGTGAACCTGTCGATTGTCTATCTGCCTCCTGTATTCATTTATATGTGTGTGTGTGTGTCACTCCTTCTTTTAAAATATGTCTGCTTGACTGCCTAGCGGGCAGGGAATGCATTTTATATGTCTGCTTGACTGCCTAGCGGGCAGGGAACGCATTTTATATGTCTGCTTGACTGCCTAGCGGGCAGGGAACGCATTTTATATGTCTGCTTGACTGCCTAGCGGGCAGGGAACGCATTTTGTATGTTTGCTTGACTGCCTAGCGGGCAGGGAACGCATTACAGCCGGTGGGGCTGGGATTTTATGTTAGCTTGACTGCCTAGCGGGCAGGGAACGCGTTACAGCCGGTGGGGCTGGGATTTTGTTTGATTACTGCAGTGTTTTCATTGGTACTTGTGTTATACCGGGACCAGCCTGGTTTTTGTTTAATTGCTGTTACAGTGTGGGTACCCTCGGTGTGTGTGTGTGTATTGTGTGGTTAGTCCTGGATTCCAGAGTTTACGCTCATTTATATGTTTGTGATTTTTGCAAATGTCTTCTCATTAGCGCAGCCACGTTCATCTTCTCCTTTGTTCTTTATCTCTCCTGTGCCTGTTGCCCAGAGCTGTGTTAGTCACCCACGCTCGTTCGCTCCCGTCCGTGACCACCACCCCGGGTGGGCGGATCTCCGTGACTGGTCTACGTTTGGGGAAGACGCACGGGGCTCAAGTTCACGTGGCAGTCGAGCACTGTAGACATTCTTTTTTTTTCCTTCTCCTTCGTACCTCCTCTATTTATCTGTCTTTAGCACGTGGCACGCTTCGATTACTCAAGATGGGGCAGGAACACGCTAGACCTGCTAAGGGCTTGCTGGCTTGTGACATTGTGAAAGAAAGGGCAGGGGAAGATGCAATGTTGAAACTTAAAAAGATTGCTAAGGTGTGTGGCTTCCAGATGTTGCCCAGTGGGAGATTGCAGCCTGAGTTTTGGAGGAAGTTACTCGTAGACAAGGAAGGGTTGTTGTTGGATAATGGACTCACAAAGGTTGCAGAGGCTTGGTATCGGGTAGCTAGAGGTCTGAAACGGGAAGGATGGGTCGAGGAAGAGTTGGAGTTTGAGGGGCAAATCGTGTATGTTTACCATAGGAGTGTTAACAATGATGATGTTGTTTCCATTGTCCTGCGACCACCGCCCTATGATGGCGCCCAGAGCGCGACAGTAAATTCCCGCCCTGCTTCCCCCATCACAGCACAGACCCCACCCCCCGGGGGTGTGCCTTCAGCCCCCACCCCCCTGTGCCCCGTTCTCGGTGCGGATGGTGCTTACTATTACCCAGTGCCACTTCACTCGTTCCCACCCACTCCCATGCACCAACACTCCTACGACCCAGCCCCCTCCATTAGCCATTCTCCCGTCATGTCTGTTGAAGTTTCCTCGTCAAGATCCCGTCCTAACTACTCCCGCCTCACCTACCGAAGTTCCCTCCTCTTCCTCCTCTCATTCCCCCTCCACCTCGAGTACCCCATCCCTAGCAACACCCGCTCCCTCACCCTCCTCGTCTGTTACACACCCAACCCCCCCGACCCTTGCCCATTCCACCGACCCCGTTCCTCCGGACCCCTGTCCCCCCACGGACCCTCCTTCTCCCATACCCCCAGACCCAGACCTTTCCTCTTTCCTCGCTAGCCTTTCGAAAGTGACCTGTCCCGTGACCCCTACCCCTTCACCCTCTCTGCCCTTCTCTCCTTCTCATTCCCTTTCCCCCTCCTCCTCCAAGGATCCCTCATCCCTACTCTCCACTCTCATGAATCTTGTCCAGCCCGTTAATCCCGGTCCCCTTGCCTCTGCTCCCTTATGCACAGACACCCCTCCCATCCTCCAGGACCCTCCCGCTATCCACACAGTGTTACCTCCTCCCGAAGTCCCGGCCCCCTCTACCTCGTTGCCTCCTCCTCCCTCGGCCGATTTGCCGTCCCTAATCTCTGCCCTCACCGCCCTGACCCAACCCCCTGTTGCCACCCCTCCAACCCTTTCTCCAGCATTACCTCCTCCCGAAGTCCCGGCCCCCTCTACCTCGTTGCCTCCTCCTCCCTCGGCCGATTTGCCGTCCCTAATCTCTGCCCTCACCGCCCTGATCCAACCCCCTGTTGCCACCCCTCCAACCCTTTCTCCAGCGTTACATCCTCCCGAAGTCCCAGTCCCCTCTACCTCGTTGCCTCCTCCTCCCCCGACTGGTTTGTCGTCCCAACCCTCCACCAACGTTGTTACGATACAGCCCCCTGTTCCCATCCCTCCGACCCCTCCCCCGGTGACCCCTGACCCATCCATGGCCAATGACCTGTCTAGCTCGATATCCGCCCTCTTCTCTGCTGTTACCTCCCTGGTTAATTCCGCAATCCCTGTGCCGCCTCCCACTGATTTACCACCCCCTCTTCCACCTCCTCCCCCCGAACCTCCGACCCCTTCCTTGTCTCCCACTAACATCCCCGAGCCTTCCGATCCAATCTCTGCTCTTGCTCATGTCCTAAATACTCACCTCTCACGCCCATCTCAACCGGCCCCCATAACAGCCCCTTCCACGGCATTGATTCCTCATGTCCCTTCCGCCAGTCCTAGTTATCCAATCATGGTGGTTGGGTCCGAGGTGTCTGTGACATCGGACCAACCCTATGCAATGGGTGCTTCCCCCCAGGCCTCGGGTTTCCACCCAACTACCTCTCCTATCACCGGCCTCCCTGCCGCCCCCGCCACAGCTACCCCTGAGACTACTCTTCACCGCGGCCCGGTGGTACCCGAGGGGGTCGTTGTGGTGGACCAGGGTTCACCTCGCCTAGGGGGGAACAGGCACCCCCAACGGCACTCTATCCCCCAGGGTTATACCCAGATTAACCATGGAGCGGATGGTGCACCACCCATGTATGTTACCTTCAACCCTTCCCAAGCTGCTACCCTAGTGACCTCACTCCCTGATCCTGAGAAACACCCCATGCCCTTTTTCCGCAGGATGGCCCAGATCCGTAAAACATACTCCGCTGCTTGGCGGGATCTTATTAGTTTGTGTGAAATAAAGGCTGGAGATGCATACTGGCCAATTATGGAACGGAGCTTTAACGGCGCTCCACTTACTTCTGATACCGATTTTCGTTCTGGTGAAATTTTCTGTGAACAGCTTCGAGCCTGGGCACAGGATAAACTAGCTGATCAGGCTACTTGCATAAATGACATAATTCAGGATAAACTTGAGACAGTTGAAAAGTATCACTCTAGGTTGACTCAGACTTTTTCAGACTTAGGGTTCAGCACCTATAACAAAGCACACACCCAGATGCTATCTGCAGCTTTTGTGGCAGGCCTTAGGGAACACATTCGTAAGGGGTTAATTTTAGCTCGCCCTGAGTATAGAATTATTCCACTGGACACTCTTTTGTTGGTAGCCAAAGGCTTAGAATCTGTTTTGCAACCCACACAGCGAAGAACTAGTCCTCTGATGTACACTACCTCCACACCAATTGCAGGTTCTAACCAAGTTCCTCAGATACTCCCCCAACAGTACACTCAGTCACCCCAGACACTGCCTGCACCAATTCCCTTCTCCCGGGACCGGACTATTACGACAATCCGGACCTGTTTTAATTGTAATCAGCCAGGTCACTTTAGAAGAGATTGCCCACACCCTAGAGTGTTCCGCCAACAGACTCCCCGGTACCCAAGTCCCCATGTCACCGGCTATAACTTCCCCTCCACTGGTTACCTCCCTGCCCTGCCCCATCCACAGTTGCCTCAGCTTCCTCCACCTCCTCCTCCTCCTCCTCCTGAATACACCCAAGCCCGGCTCCCTGCATCAGAAGCTCGTGCATACACTTCGCCCTCTGCTGAAGGGTATGACAACGATGATTTCCAAGACACAGCCCCGCCACGCCATCCATCCATCCCGTCCTCCCATGCATTCTACTAACCCTCCCTCCACTTCCCGCCGGTACCAGGGACCAAACCAGGCCCATCTAGATTTATTACAATAGGTAACTGGCAAGCCTGTGTCAGCAACCCCTGCCATGGCAGTGTCTGCGGGGGATGGGGGAGGGCCTTTAGCTACTGTCGTTCTCCCCGTGGAGGGTCACCCAACCACCTTTCTAGTTGACACAGGTGCAGCCCGTAGTGTCCTTAGGGAACAAGACCTGCCAGACCCTTCCTTCTTATCTGACACCGATGTCTCCTGTGTTGAGGTGGATGGTACACCACGCAGTAACCCCCTTACTAAGCTCCTACACGTAGGATCACACATCCTCTCCCGGTTTGTTGTTTCCTCTACTTGCCCCATTAACCTCCTAGGTGCCGATGTTCTCTCTCGGCTCCAGGCTTCTATTACCTTTACTGCAGATGGTCAAGTTGAGTTGACAACCCCCTTATCACAAAAAGATACCTCTGTCCTCTGCTCACTCCCCATCTTGTTGAACCTAACTGACAATACAGGGAATGCACGGGTCTCACACACCCCCAGTGCTCTGGATCGTATCCCCCAAGAACTTTGGTCCACCGGCCCGGATGATATTGGGCGCTTACATGTACCCCCAGTCTTGGTCCAACTCCTGCCTGGAGCACTACCTCCCCGTAGACCACAATATCCTCTGAAGCCAGCACAAGCTGAAGCCATCACCAAACAAGTTGAAAGCCTACTTGCCAAAGGTGCCCTCATCAAGTGCACATCTCCATGTAACACACCACTTTTCCCTGTTAAAAAGCGAACTGTTAAGGGTCAACCCGACCAGTACCGCATGGTGCAGGACCTCCGTGCTGTTAATGAAGTAACCATAAAAGACACTGCTATTGTTCCAAACCCTCACACCCTCTTGTCCCAAGTCCCACCAACTTCCACAAAATTCACTGTAGTGGATCTAGCTAATGCCTTTTTCAGTGTCCCCCTTGACCCTTCCTGCCGCTTTCTCTTCGCCTTCACTCATGAAGGACAACAATATACCTGGACTGTTATGCCTCAGGGGGCTCAGAATTCCCCCACACAGTTTGCTCATGCCATGTCTCTGGTTCTGGATCCCTGGCAGAAATCTCATTTGGATGTTGTCCTGCTTCAATATGTTGATGATCTCCTTCTCTGTGCTCCTGATTTGCCCATTGCAGAGCGTGACTCAGAAGATCTTCTATGTTTCCTCGCTGCAGCCGGTTGCAAAGCTTCAAAATCAAAGCTACAATGGTGCCGGCCCTCTGTGGTCTTCTTGGGACATTGCCTTTCCCATGGCACCAAACATCTAACTTCTCAACGTGTGCAAGCTATTCTGCAACTCCCTTTACCTGCAACATCAGACTCTTCATGCCTTTTTGGGTCTTATCACATATTGCAGGTCCTGGATACCCGAAGCATCAAAGCTCATGCAGCCACTCTATGATGCCCTCAGGAGTGAGCCCTTTCACCTCACTGCAGAAACTATCACCTGTTTCCACAATCTGAAAAGAGCTATTGCTTCTGCACCTGCTTTGGGCCTACCCAACTACCAACTTCCTTTCAATTTGTTTGTCTCTGAAAAGTCAGGACATGCTTCCGGAGTCCTTACCCAGAAACATGGGTCAAGGCAACGACCTATTGGCTATTTTTCCTGCATGCTTGACCCTGTTGCGAGGGGTAGCCCCTCTTGCCTCAGAGCGGTGTTTGCCGCCAGCGCCCTCCTGGACAAGACCAATGATTTTGTTCTTGGCCATCACCTCACAGTGTTGGCCCCTCATGACATTACTGCAATCCTGCACCAAGTTCAACCTAAACACCTTTCCTCCCAACGTCACCTCCGTCTGCAAACCTCCTTACTTCTACCTGACAATGTGAAACTCCAGAGATGTCTTTCCCTGAACCCAGCCACTCTTCTGCCACTTCCCAAGGGGGGAGTTGTGCAGCACTGGTATAGCCTGGATATCAACCCAGAGGTTCGAACAGATTTGCAGCTGCCTGCACTTGCACCTCCACATGATGAACAATCAGAGGCCCTACTTCACTGTACCTTGTGGTTTAAGGACGTACCAGGCCCTGATATGAACTATGAGGAAGAACTATTCCAGCTCAAAGAAATTCAAATTACCCTGACTGACTTATTCTGGGACCCCACAGGTACCATGCTCATCTTAGTCCATCTTCCAGAGAATGTAACACATCTCTATCATCATTGGGAAACAGCTATCCCACACATATCTCTCACCAGATCCCCCGACACCTCATGGAAAGACCTAGGCCCGATGGCCAAAACCTGGAGCCAAATGACCCAAGAACAACTGACTTCTACGGGGATCAACAAAAAGACTATTAACTACTGTACAGCAGGGTACCCAAGGTACCACACAGAAGCCTGTGAAGATCCACTCACCACAGACTGTGACCTAGATATTCCTCATGATTGTTTTGAACAAATGAAAATGGAAACTACACACCTACCAACTGTCTATGAAGCTGCATTACTCAACCCAGACCAAACACTATTTGTGGATGGGTCAAGATTTGCTGATGAACAGGGACAATATCACACTGGGTATGCAGTCACCACAGGATGTTAAGTATTACAAGCAGCTGCCCTACAACCAGCTAAGTCTGCTCAAGAAGCCGAACTAACAGCCCTAACTGTGGCCTGCAAATTGTCTGAAGGTCTACGTGTCAATATTTACACAGATTCAAGATATGCCCTGGGAGTAGCACACGATTTTGGCTTAATTTGGAAGACCAGAGGATTTCTTACAGCTACCGGTACCCCAGTAAAACATGGGGCAGCTATTGCAGAACTGATGGATGCATTGGAACTCCCAGCAGAGGTGGCAGTACTGAAAGTAAAAGCCCACGGAAGACTAGACACAGAAGAAGCACGTGGCAACCACTTAGCTGATCAGGCAGCTAAGGAAGCAGCACGGCAAGGATGGGAAGTGGACAGAAGAGTGGCCACAGATACACTACCCATCTACACTATGCAAACATTGCCTACAGATCTTAGGCTCCTGAAGGAACAACAAGCTGCTGCTACTCCCCAGGAGAAACAAAGTTGGAAGAATAAAGGAGCTGTACTCCGTGATGATGTTTACACCATCAATCTCAAGTTCTGCTTACCCAGAAGTATGTACTCAGCGGTGGTCCAATGGGCCCATGGGCCAGCCCACCTGTCGAAACTCCTGATGAACTCACTGATTGACAAGTATTTTGAAGCACCAGGCATCACTACCTTAACACAGAATTACTGTAAATCTTGTACTATATGTGCTAAATGCAATCCTGGAAAGATTATAAAGACTGCACCTAATCATCTAGCTAAACCACAATACCCCTTCCAGAGGATCCAGATTGATCACATTCAGATGCCAAAGAGTGGACGTTATGAATATGCATTGGTCATAGTGGACATGTTTTCAGGATGGCCAGAGGCCTTCCCAGTGACTAATCTCACCGCGAGGACTACAGCCAAGTATCTTTTGACAGAAATTGTTTGCCGCTATGGAGTTCCAGAAGTAATTGAAAGTGACCAAGGGACCTCCTTCACTGCCTCGCTAACACGGGAAGTCTGGTCAGCACTGGGGGTGACCCTTGCATTCCACACACCATACCACCCACAGAGTAGCGGTAAGGTAGAACGCATGAATGGCACTTTGAAAGCCAGAATGCTTAAGATGTCACAAGAAACTAACATGCCCTGGCCCGAGAGTCTCCCAATAGCGTTATTTAGTGTAAGGTACACTCCCAGAGGAAAATATAGCTTGTCACCTTATGAGATTTTGTTTGGTACAGCACCCAGGTTAGGTTGCTACTTTCCCCAACAGCTTCAGATTCAGTCAGATGCTATGGTAGACTATGTGACTGCCCTCTCACATGCCTTGACCAAGATACATGCCCAAGTGTTTTCTTCTATTCCAGATCCTGAGTCGAATACAGGTACACACAAGCTGCTTCCGGGTGATTGGGTTATGGTCAAGAAGTTTCTCAGAAAACACACCCTAGAACCGAGATTTGATGGTCCTTATCAAGTGCTCCTGATTACAGCAACGTCAGTTAAACTAGCTGGAAAGAGTTCTTGGATACACGCTTCACATTGCAAAAAAGTGCCTTCTCCAGAAGAGGCTGATCCTGTTGAAATATGAATTTATTATGTGTCTTGTGTTTTCTTATGTTGCTACACTTTGCCTGGGCCCAACAAGTGGCCATAACCAAAGATAATCACGTTTACACTTTCGGGTACAATTCTTCTAATACTGATGTAGCCACATACACCTTTGATTACTGTGACTTAGTTACTTGTACATTTCCACAGACACAATATGCAGCCATATACAAAGACATCAAATGCAAAAGAATAATAAGCGCTCTCTTCTCAGGGATGAGCTGCAGTTCACCAACAAGGTGTTCCTCTACCTTGTGATAAATGGACAGATAAAATAGAAAGGTGAACAGCGCTAAAAATCTGAAAATGTACATACGTTTTGTAGAAATACTGGCCAGCAGAGTAACTTAAAAAAAGAGAGAAACAAAAATACAAATAATGGTACAGTATGTATGAACGATATAATTCCACAAGAACAAAGGTGTTATATTCACACTCACACTTTGAGGAGCTATATCAGCTCGGTGTTAAGAGCCTGGACGGAATAATCCCGTCTATGGATTTCTTGAGGTTCAAGACCGTTGGTGAATTTATAGGTGTAAATATTCGTTACATGAAAAACAAGAGTAAAATACACCACATGGTATAGTACGTAAATATAAAATATTGTGAAAAAAAAGTGGATGATCCTACTTACATATACTAGAGCAACGACCTGCTCTAGTTTGGAGAATTTCAGGTGGAATAATCCCCACCTTGGGATATAGTGGACCCAGGTATAGCAGCAAAGCAGTATTGGATAGGAAGGAGGACAAAAGGAATGACTGGATAGTTTAAAAATATATATATACTTTAATACAATAAGTGAAAAGTGAATAATAAACTATAAAACCAGTCCTGTATAAAAGTCCAAAATTCTTCCTCACTTGACGCGTTTCGCCGAAGCTTTCTCAAAAGCGAAAGCGCGTCGAAGGAAAAGTACAGACTTTACTCCCAGACTGGACACACTGGTTGGCGTATTTAAAGCGCACTTATTATGACAAAATATAACATATTTTAAACTATCCAGTCATTCCTTTTGTCCTCCTTCCTATCCAATACTGCTTTGCTGCTATACCTGGGTCCACTATATCCCAAGGTGGGGATTATTCCACCTGAAATTCTCCAAACTAGAGCAGGTCGTTGCTCTAGTATATGTAAGTAGGATCATCCACTTTTTTTTCACAATATTTTATATTTACGTACTATACCATGTGGTGTATTTTACTCTTGTTTTTCATGTAACGAATATTTACACCTATAAATTCACCAACGGTCTTGAACCTCAAGAAATCCATAGACGGGATTATTCCGTCCAGGCTCTTAACACCGAGCTGATATAGCTCCTCAAAGTGTGAGTGTGAATATAACACCTTTGTTCTTGTGGAATTATATCGTTCATACATACTGTACCATTATTTGTATTTTTGTTTCTCTCTTTTTTTAAGTTACTCTGCTGGCCAGTATTTCTACAAAACGTATGTACATTTTCTGATTTTTAGCGCTATTCACCTTTCTATTTTATATATACAAAGACATACCTAACAAAAAGGATCCATACATTTGTGTGACTGGAGGAGCTTGGGGACACCATTGTAGTTCATGGAAAGCTGCCGGGTGGAATACAGGTAGACCATGGGGCTACAGACCTCAAGTTGCACTGGACAGACTTGACAAAGACGGGAAGCCCCTACTTTCTAGAATGACTCTGAGTAAACCCACAGGGTCAACTCCCATTAAACTTACCCTGAATATAGAACACCCCAGCCCAAGGGATGCAGGGGAATATGTGATGGGAATGTACTGGAAAGGGAGGTGGCTCACATAATGCATTGGGGACATTTTACCTACAAGACATGCTCACCTCCCCAGACTGGGTAGGGGCCACTCACATGATCATTAACCCATTAAAACCACATATTAAGACCCTACATGACATGGTAGCTATAGCTAACCCCACCTTTGAGGATACCATGGCAGTAGAAACTGGGTTTTCAGACACTAATTTGTGGCTAGAATGGATGAGGTATAATGCAAACTCACATAATAAGACTAACTGTTATGTATGTGGAGGAGCCAGGCCCCATCTGGGCACAGTACCTCTGAGCTTACCTCCTGAAGTAGAATTATGTGTTCTGAGTCTTTATGCACAATCCACCACCAACTCCTCAACATGTGAATCATGGAAGAGAATTTACCCAATCACTCATGGACATGTAAAACCACCTGATGGAGTCACCGTCTACCCAGGTAATTACACATGTTATACAATACCTAAGAATGCTGGTTTGTATTTGGGCAAATTCCCATCAGGATACTGCTCAACTTACCATAATCCACCTGTAACACTGCTAATGAACCACACAAAGACAATCGGTGATATCTATTGGTTATGTGGTGACAAACAATTGAGGTCCCAATTAGCTGGGCAATGGTGGGGGGAGTGTGCCCTAACCAAAGTCATAATGCCTATCCACATTATTCCAGATGGAAGTCATAACACGTTAAACCTTACACACGTACACTCTAGAACCAAACGAGAGGCTCCTATCCGAGGGAGCTTCGACCCCCATGTGTATATTGATGCCATAGGTGTGCCAAGGGGGTGCCTAACGAATTCAAAGCAAGAGATGAAGTGGCTGCAGGATTTGAATCCCTAATTCCAATGATAACTGCTAACAAAAATGTCAATTGGATCAACTACATCTATTATAATCAGCAGCGCTTCGTTAACTACACAAGGGATGCCCTACAGGGCCTAGCAGAACAGTTACAAGCCACTACTCAAATGACATTTCAGAACAGAATGGCCCTAGATATGATTTTAGCTGAGAAAGGGGGAGTATGTAAAATCCTCCCTGAGACTATGACATGCTGCACATACATTCCAGACAACACTGGGCCCAATGGTAAGGTGACTATGGCCATAGAGAAGCTAGATAGTCTTTCAGATGAGCTAAAGAAGAATTCAGGAGTCACTGACACTTGGGACAGATGGTTTGGATGGATGAATGGTTGGCAAAGGACCCTCTTCCAGGTAGGGACAGCTGTTCTTATAATGATCATCATCATCTTATTTCTAACCTGTTGCGTACTCCCTTGCATACAGAAGTACTTACAGAAAGCGGTAGATAAGACTATAGATGACGTGACCCCTACTTTCCTACATCAAGATATCACAGACCTCGAAGATGACACTCCACATACACCCCTTCAATCACATCAGTTCAAACAGACAACTGCTTTCCTGTAGGGACAGTGTAGGGAAAGCGTCTGTCTTAGCAGGCGAGTCTCACGTGTGGAGATGTGGTGGACTAGCCACTGCGGGTTACCCACGGAGTGAAGTGTTCGATGCTTGTTAAGACAGATGAGCTGCAGGCAGCTAGGGACATATTAGGGACAGTAGCAGTTGTTATGGTAAATAGCCATTTTAGGGGGGACTGTTGTGGAAATAAGGTCTGCACATATTTCCTAGTTAGTGAAAAATGTCTATTTACTCATTCCACGATATATCATAAAGCTAAGCACACATGTTTTAATCAAAATGGCTGCTAGAAGCTTCTAACCCCTCCTCCCCCCCCCCTTCCCTTCTTAACACCAACTAACTACCTCGTGCAACAAGATGGCGCCGGGAAACCGTGGGAGACCCTCATGGCCCCGGTGACATCACCTACAGTAGGCAGAGCATTAGAGCAACCACTTAACACCTAACCAATTATTGATGTATTATTCCATGTTATCTTTGACAATGCTTATGATGTAATTTTGCTTTAAAAGGGACCTGCCGTCCCCTCTGAATAAACATTCCTCAAGTTATTCAACAACCTGGAACCCGTGTCTGGTGTGAATTACTTCAGGGAGCGTGCACGCATTGTTTCATTGATTTGGCCAGGGGCAGATACACAAAGAAATAATCAATATATTGATTGATTTTTCCATTTCACTCCATACAAAAACTTGCTTAAATTTAAATGCACAGACACTACTCACAAATACAATCCTACAAGAATGGGCAAATGGTAGATTCCCAGCCAGCATAGTATCATGGGAGCTGTACGACAGATGGGAATCTACTCTGTGGTTACCCTTGTGCTTGCTCCAGGGCCCTCTCTACATGAGTTCCTCCATTGCATTGGAGATGGGCATCATTGGTAATGCTATTCCTTCCCGTTTCTATCCTGTAAATGGCCTTACTTTCCACTGCAACTGCAAATACGACCCTGGTGTTCCATTTCTAATTTATTCTGGTTTACTATGAAGAGACCTTTGAAAGTTTACCATGTATGAATTTACTGTGACTATTTCCTGTTTATTTTCTCTCAACCTAAACCCCAACCACCAGCTCTGACCTAGCTTCTGCTTAAAGGAACACTATAGTCACCTAAATTACTTTAGCTAAATAAAGCAGTTTTAGTGTATAGATCATTCCCTTGCAATTTCACTGCTCAATTCACTGTCATTTAGGAGTTAAATCACTTTGTTTCTGTTTATGCAGCCCTAGCCACACCTCCCCTGGCTATGATTGACAGAGCCTGCATGAAAAAAAAAATGGTTTCACTTTCAAACAGATGTAATTTACCTTAAATAATTGTATCTCAATCTCTAAATTGAACTTTAATCACATACAGGAGGCTCTTGCAGGGTCTAGCAAGCTATTAACATAGCAGGGGATAAGAAAATCTTAATTAAACAGAACTTGCAATAAAGGAAGCCTAAATAGGGCTCTCTTTACAGGAAGTGTTTATGGAAGGCTGTGCAAGTCACATGCAGGGAGGTGTGACTAGGGTTCATAAACAAAATGATTTAACTCCTAAATGGCAGAGGATTGAGCAGTGAGGCTGCAGGGGCATGTTCTATACACAAAAACTGCTTCATTAAGCTAAAGTTGTTCAGGTGACTATAGTGTTCCTTTAAAGGTTTAGTTAAAGCAACAGGACCACTTCAGTGGATTGAAGTGGTCATGGAGTCTGTATGTGCAGCATGCTCTAATTCATACTTACAAATCTCTTTGAAACACTGCTCCTGTTTACTTCTGTTTACCAATCTAATATACATTATGTCCCATCCAGACCCCTATGCTCTGTGGAAGACCTGTGTTTGTCATCTGTTTGTACTCGCACCTCTAGCCTTGCTTTCAAGATTTCTCTAAGGGTAAGATGTTCATTTGGAAATCCCTTAGCTGCTCCGTTAGTATCTAACACAGTCTCCATTCCTTCAAAAAAATCACTGAAAACACACTTCATCAAGAAATCATATCAACTAACCTGTTAGTATCTTTCTCTTCCTACACTTTACTAACCCACTTTTTAACTGCAACTGTGTTACCTAATAAACTGTCAGGAATGTATTACCCTACCCCACTGCGCTGAGTGTAGCTGGCAGAGAAACAAGGAAATATGTATTATTAGACTTAGTAGCCAGTGTTATGTTATAAAAAAAAGAGAGAGAGAGAATTCATCATCTGAAGATAGACTGAAATCAGTGTTACAGATAGGTAGACAAACATAATATCCAGCCGGGTCAGGAGTACAGAAATACAGGAAATCAGATAAACTAGCCAGGTAAGGATAACGGAGCTTCTCAATGCCCAATAAACAATGCAAAGTCCAAACCAGAATGACAAAGTATAAATATGAATGCACTGATTTGGAACCATGATAGGGCATAGTAAATGGGACCAAAATACCTTAAATAGTGTTTGGTGAATACTGAATGATCCTCTTCACATGTGGGAACGAGGTTGCTCGAGTGATGTGGACAATGGTGTACTGGACATGATGCAGCGTTCCTTGGATTTATTTATGGACGCGCTCCATAAGTGAGCAGCATCCCTAACACTGTCTAGAGGCAAGCAGTGTGCAAGATTTACCGATCAACACGCGTGGCATGCAGAAGAAGATTGGAACTCTGTGCCAATACTTGGGACTCTTCGATGTAAACTTTTCTAGCAACCTACTTTTTCATTATATTCAATGTACCCTGCCATTTTACCCCACTACATTTAGAATGTAAGTTTGCTTGAGTAGGACCCTCAACATCTGTTCCTGCATGTCTAACATGTCTTGTTGCAACTACTTGCTTGTTAGTCCACCTATTGTACAGCTTTTTTTTTTTTTAAACAAATTTGTTGGCCGCTTATAACTAAATGATTATAGCATACCTGCTTCCTTAGGTGTAACTCCAACTCTAGTCATGGCCTTGAGGCTTCATAGCCATCCCAGAACAAAAGTTCCGGGTGGCTGATATGGAATATGGACATATTTGGCACCTGATGCAAGCCTGCATAGCATGCTAGTGCTAGACAACCAATGTGTCGCCTATGTCCTTTCCTCACACTGCCCTCTCTGACTTCTCTCCCATTGCTGTAAGGAGGAGTGACTGCGATCATGGAGAATCAGGATGCAGGGAGAACTTGGCCATGGCGCTGGATCACGGTGCGTTTTAACTTCATCTCTTTATTTTTTAAATAGGGGAAGGGGGTCAGGGAAGGCTTGCTCCAGGAAGGAGAAGATGCAAATGGGGAGACACAGGGAATGGTGACACACCTTAGATAAAGATGAGAGTGGCATAAATATGGGTGATAGCTAGGTAGTGCTGAGGGAGATACAAAAGTAAGGATAGAGGAGAAAAAGGAAATATACATGATGAGGGAACGGAGACACATCAACTATTGGAGGGAGATGTAAAGGACAGGAACACCACAAATGCACTCAGAATAACACATATCCATACTCAAACGCACTTCTGCATTCACACATGCACTACACACAATTAAATGTACAAACACGATGAAAGAGAGTCTAAAACCGAGTCTATAATGGTTTTAGGGTAATTAGGGCATAACCCAACATAGAAATCAATATGAAGATTAGTACAGACTAGCGAAAAACAAGCCCAATACCAATCCTATTACCCTTATTAAAGTACTAGTTCAACATTGGAATGAAAAAAAACTTAAAAATGTATAATACACTGTAATGGCACCCCGAGTAGGTGAAGGGGTTAACGCCGCCAAAACTGTTCTTTTTCCCGAATACGAAGTCAGCTACCGAACACTTTTAAGCGCCGAACAGGAATCATACGAATTATCCCCCCAAGTACGAGACAAGGCTCTGTATTGAGGGTCAAGCAGGATCTGTTTAATGAGGGCTACATGTTATCCTTATATGCAGGTCTTCCAACAAGGGACACTCCCATAGGGACCTTGTGGAAGACTGAGACAGTTTTTTCAATAATCACGTACAAGTGCAGTATGGAAACACTCCCACATCAACAGTGCAACTCCTCCTCTCTATCCTGGAGATAATTGGGTTAAGAGCTTGACGTAACTCAATTACCTCTAGGCATAGAGAATATCCCCATTTTACAGTAATGGTAAAACCACATTAAAATACATATTTCCCAATATACCGAACGGAACCCACACATTCAACGTATTCCCAGATAGAAAAAAAACAACAAATTTATAGAGAGCGCAAAAGAAAATAAGTAATATAGTGGATTTTCTAAGCGCTTCAAGTTATAATTATCCACAAGAAAAAGTTATTATACAAAGCTGCCCGATACACTAAAAACCTTCCCAAGTTTTAGAACATAACATAAAATGAAATAAACACAGTATCAGCGCTTAGTTGATATACCCCTATATTTCATATAAGGGTCAACCACAAAGATATGTTAAATTAAATAAAAAGTTCCAATTGCAGTCTTAATGGGGTGTTTTCAAATGTCCGCAGGGATTTGATAGTTGAAACAGAAATTGACGTAGAAAAACTTTGTCTCTATGTGTATCCAACCTTTAATAAAAAGATACTGACATAGCGTGATACAGTTTCAGCACTTTATTTCCCACACGGTAAACCCCCTTAAGAGGAACTCTTACATTAAAAATTGGTGAAACTTATTTCTAAGGTTCACAATAAAAGCATAGATATGCAGAATGTCGGTTGGTGAATATAAAGTTACCGCTCCGTGGATGTTCAACCCCAGACCGGTCCTGTGCACTCGGATCGATCCTCACTGAAACGCCAACTGACCGATATTACTGCAGTCTATCCAAATTCAAAAATCCCGCCAGAAACACGATCTACGCGTTTCGCTCGTTCAAACGAGCTTTCTCAAGATACAGTGTTCTGGGGGATTGTGGTCACATATATATCTCTATCAATTAAGTAATTAAAAAGATAATTTAAATTCATCTAGTACAAAATCTTCTGTTTAACCATGTATTCTCTGGTTTTCACTGTATTATTAAACTCATGACAATATGTCATTGTTTCGTTTTGATTAATCCAAATATACATAATTATCCAGTGTGAATCTATTTCTAGACATCATAAATAGTTGATCCTAACAAACAATCTAAATTAACATGTTCTTGTGTAGTTAATGGAACGATTAAATTCCAATATTTTATACACTGAAAATTAAAAGTTTTAAAAATTAGACATTTTCTATTTCACCATACAAATGAAACATAGTCAAAGCAATAATGTGTCCTACAAAATTCTAAATGTGATAAATAATGAACAGTTGTACAGTTGTACAGTTCCGTTCATGGATTGTCAATTTACCAAACGGCACGGCGTTAGTATGAATTTGGAACAAAGCGATGGATGGTCGGTGATTTCAGTGGTGTTCGTGGGAAGCAGTGTTCCGAAATCAGTTCCATGTGTTTGTTGACAAACACCACTGGGTGATAGACTGTCCAAGATGGCCACCGCCACGTGTTCGTTCATATGAATGACGACCACCCAGCCGACCGTTTGGGAGTTGGAAGTGTCTGCGGTTAACCACAATGTTAATGAGGGCAGAAAGGTTAACGGGCAGCACACTTCCCTGCTGGGTGGCCTGCCATTCGTTAGTTTGTTCGTCTTTTGATGAATGCAAGCAGTAAACATACGAACAACCGGCAACCGCCGAACAGACAAAATAGGGTTTAAATAGTAATCGAGAAGCAGGGAGGTCTGCCACATACACAACTTAATTGAATCCCTATAAGGATTATACAAATAAAATGCACACACACAAAAAAAACAGTGCCAGAAAAATGTGATGAGGTGAAAAAATTGAAAATAACTAAAATTGGACAAGCAGATGGATATCCTTTATAGATAGTCAGAATGATCTCCCAGCTTGGAAATAGACTAGTTCACCTGCTTTCTAGTTTATTTCTAAGCTAGGAGA
Organism: Pelobates cultripes; assembly: GCA_933207985.1. Classification (NCBI taxonomy): domain Eukaryota; kingdom Metazoa; phylum Chordata; class Amphibia; order Anura; family Pelobatidae; genus Pelobates; species Pelobates cultripes. The sequence goes on from OW240919.1 coordinate 151,631,770, forward strand.
TCATTCTGACTATCTATATAGGATCTATCTGCTTTTCCAATGTTAGTTATTTTGTATTTTTTAACCTCATTACATTTTTCTGGCACTTTTTTTTGGTGTCTGGATGTGTTGTTTTTTTGTATCATCTTTATAGTGATACCGGAGAAACTGACGGAAGCAAAGCACAGAGAGATGGACACAGGTTTCTTCAGGAAGGAAGAGATTCTTTATTGGATCACCGATCGGGACTCAGAGGGACTAATGTCACCAAAAATACAGCAAGTTCTGAGCCCTGAACAATAGTGCAGGCTCCCTATATAGGCACATAACTCCTCCCATATTAAGCTCCACCCGCACATTCTCTTGACCAATCATTACAAATAAGAATTAACTTCCTGCTTGACCGCATGGCTTGTCCAGCACAATGGAGGAGGGGAATACTACATCCTGTATTCTTGCACATGCTCCGTACACTACTGATCGTATCTTGCCTCGTGCAACCAACTGATCGATACGTCAGCATATGCACGTACACATGCCACGTGGTAATCTCGGCCTACTAAATTTATTTTTACCGAGATTCCACCACATTCCCCCCTTTGATGCCTCTTGATATTTTACAATTACTTGAGGCATCACTTAACCTTGGTTTGCATACACCACAAGTTACCTTTGAACCAGACCAGACTTATCCTACGATGTGAATCTTCAACACTCGTCTTCCTGCATTGGTTCTCCCTGATCTAGAGCCTTATATTTATAAATTGCCATTATCTGTGCAGCAGCCTTCCTCTCTGCTATATTTTCTATCAGGCTTTGCACAGACCTAACTACTAAGGGTATAAGACACGGCAGGAGTAGACACAACATTAAAATCAGTAGGACTCCACCTACCACTGCCTTAAGCCCTCCAAACCACTCATACCAGCTACCAAACCAACTACTTGGATTGTACCCTTTCCATACCTGAGTAGGCACATGCGCTAGTTTAACCATATGGCTAGTAAGCTCAGCTATTGCTTGCCCTTCGTCATCTATTTGAAGACAGCAATTGCTCAGGTTAAACTTCCCACATACACCTCCCTCTACTGCCAAAAGATAATCCAAGGCTAATCTATTTTGGTAAACTGCTGTCCTCATCCTGGTATTATGCTTCGCTAGAAGATTGAGCGCTTGTGATGTCTCGTTAGTAATGATCTCAACCACCGCCTGTAACCTTATAATGCGGTTGAGCATATAAATAGGGGTTCTATAACCAAAGGTACCATCCTCTGCCCACGTGGCTGGCCCATAATAATCTATAATACGCTGGGAGGCCATTCATTATCTTCCCAGGCACCTATCTCTATGGGTCCCCTTTTCTTCCTATGATTCACATCATACACTTTAACACCTAAAGTCTCACCTGTTTCAATAGGCAACAAGAAGAAGGATGGTTTTAACATACCCAACACACATGCCCCTTCCCAGTCCTGTGGTAACTCCGAATAGGCCTTCTTACCACAGATCCAGTACAAATTCGCTGGGGCTCTCCAGTTAGATGTGATGGATAGATCAAACCATACGTCCTTTAAATTGGCATATCTTGCAAACGGGTTAGATGGTTCTGAGACATTTGAAGCCGACCACCAAGTTGTATTCTTTGTATCATCATCATAAGCTTTTTGCCCTAGACAAGTTAATTCTCCTACAGAAGTATTATACATCATTCCTTTCCTCGCTATGCAAACATAACCTATGATGGAGGTCTTCAATCTCCACTCAGATTTACCTCTAACACTCATATGATAGTCGGCTTGTGTAGATATTAATTGGTCAACTGCCTCAGAACCGGACATTACCTCCTTTGCTTCCCAAGGCCATTGGTCTCCCATGTTAGTACCTCCACACACATAGCAGTTGGTAACATTAAGACTACCGGCAATACTCTCGGCTAAATCAATGAACAAGTTTTTAGCATTATGGGGGATCTTATTATCTATGCTCATCTCTTCATAAAAGGAATGGTATACTTGATGAGTTTGGGAGGTTACCGTATCAGTCTCTATCCCTATAAACAATATTGTCCCAGGGTCTAAACCCGTCCCATATATTTGAAACCCAAATAAATTACCATATTTATCTAAGAACTTGTCAGGGTTATTTATAAGTATATGGATTGGATTGCATTCCATAGACTTACAATATGGATCAGTAGGCAACTTAGTCACAATCATGTCCTTGTCTGCTGTCTGTCCCCAAGTCGCCCACCCCACACAAGACCAATATGGGCAGAAGTTATAATCTCTATTTGGGCATCTTGGACTTACATATTTATTTTTACTACTGGGACAAATATATTTATCGTTAGACCCATACGTCCTCTCCCATCTAAGATCCCCACATACATTCCACGGCTTTCTACCACTTGATATTGCTTTACACGCATCAAATAGCAGAGCACCTGAAGAATATACGGATTTTAATACCGTCTTATTAATTAGGGTCCCCTGAGAATCTCCATTTCTGAGAGTCAACCAAATTGTACGGGGTTGATACTCAGGACTGAAGCACTTAGGTTCTCCTACTCCTAAATGACACACACTATATTCTATATTTAAGTATCTACATCTTGATACATCTCCTTTACACTCATATTGCGAATGCCAAATTAGGGTCTGGGATATATGGTTACCTGTTCTTGTAGTCTTAATGCATACCTCACAGCTAGGAGTGTTGGTACCTCTACCTTCCTGAATATAAAAATACACATAAATAAACATTATTAAAAATACATCTTTCGTCGTCATCCTCAGTCTTCGTCCGTGTGAAGGCACCTCAGCTTCCAGGATGTAAGGACTGCAGGGAATGGAGTTCTGCTCGTCTTCACAGGGGTCCCCTCAAGACTTTCCCTGACTTATACACTCGTTGGTGAGTGGACAGGCTTTATTATGGCCTTCTCACTCACTTACCAAGTCTCTGAAACAATAAAATTTGTAATCTACAAGGTTCCTCGTCACTCCGACTGAGTCGTGCGTTTTAACCGGATCTTGCAGGGATTCTCTGGATTTGCTGTAACTTGCCAGGAATCGGCTGCTGCTGGTTTAACCCTGGAGTGATGTATCCACGGAGCCACTTCGGCTACTTTTATCGCTGTAGGGGTAGACAGAAGAACAACATAAGGACCTCTCCACTTGGGCCCTAACGGCACATTATTCCACTCTTTAATCCACACTTGGTCGCCTGGGTGGTAACTATGAATTGGGGGATAAATATTCACAGGTAATCTATCTTGTACCCATTTCTGTACCTCCTCCATAGTCTTACCCAACTCCACAACCTGCTGCCGGGTAATTCCTTCTCCCAACTGACTCAAATCCCCCCTTAAGTTACCAAGCACGGGAGGTGGTCGCCCGTACATGATTTCAAAAGGAGAGAGGCCCATCCTTCTGGTAGGTGTACTACGGATTCGCAATAGAGCTATGGGCAAGAGAACGTTCCACTTAAGTTGGGTTTCCTGACACATTTTAGCCAACTGATTCTTAATAGTTCTATTCATTCTCTCTACCTTACCAGAACTCTGGGGTCTATATGCCGTATGAAGCCTCCACTTTATACCAAGCATATGAGTCAATTGTTGTAGGCACTGATGAACAAAAGCTGGACCATTGTCCGATCCTATAGAGCAGGGTAGTCCATATCGGGGTATTATTTCTCGTAGCAGGAATCTCACGACTTCTCCTGCTTTCTCTGTACGAGTAGGACATGCTTCTACCCAGCCTGAATAGGTGCACACCACTACCAGCAGGTAGCGATGTCCACCCGATTTAGGCATCACTGTATAGTCAATTTGTAAATCGGACATGGGAAGTCCCCCCATAAACTGGACTCCTGGTGGCTTTACTGGTCCTTGTCTTGCATTATTTTTAGCACACGTTACACATCTACGTACAATGGCCTGAGTCAAGTTGGACAATCTTGGTATGTAGAAATGTTTTCTGAGAGATTCTTCTGTACTGTCTCTCCCAGAATGTGTCCCGTTATGATAGTTTTGGACAATTTCTACCGCTAGTGATGCTGGAATAACTATTCTTCCATCTTCTAACTGATACCATTTGTTCTCCAAATACTTTCCAGGTTCAGTCCTTAACCACTCCTCTTCTTGAGCTGTATAAATTGGAGTCCATTGAGACAGTGGAGTTGGTATAAGAGCAGCTATATGCCCCACATATTCCTGTCTTCCTGATTCAGCAGCACGCTTAGCTGCACTATCTGCCATCCGATTCCCTTTGGTTACATCACCATCTCCTCTCAGATGCGCCCGACAATGTATAATACCGACTTCTTTCGGCTCCCACACTGCTTCCAATAGTTGTAGGATCTCAGCTGCGTATTTGATTTCTTTGCCTTCTGAATTCAATAGTCCTCTTTCTTTATACAAAGCTCCGTGGGCATGAGTGGTTAAAAACGCATACTTGGAGTCCGTGTAGATGTTCACTCTTAAACCTTCAGCCAATTGTAACGCTCGTGTCAGTGCTATCAATTCTGCCTTTTGTGCTGATGTTCCTTTTGCCAGTGGCCGAGCTTCTATCACCTTGTCTATCGTTGTTACTGCATATCCTGCATAGCGGATCCCTTCTTTTACATAACTACTGCCGTCGGTGTAATATTGAACATTAGGGTTCTGGATGGGAAAATCACGAAGATCTGGTCTACTTGAAAATACTTCATCCATTACTTCCAAACAATCATGTTGACTTTCAGTAGGTTGTGGCAAAAGGGTAGCTGGATTTAAGGTATTTACAGTCTCTAAATGCACTCTTGGGTTTTCACACAACATTGCTTGATACTTGGTCACACGGCTGTTACTAAACCAATGATTTCCTTTGTAATCCAACAACGTCTGTACTGCATGTGGAACTCGTACATAAAGTTCTTGACCCAGAGTGAGTTTATCGGCTTCAGCTACTAGCAGGGCGGTTGCAGCTACGGCTCTTAGACAAGGTGGAAGTCCGCTGGCCACTGCATCCAGTTGCTTAAACATGTAGGCAACAGGTCTTTGCCATGATCCCAAGTACTGTGTCAATACTCCCACAGCCATTCTTCTTTGCTCATGTACATACAGGTAGAATGGCCGTGTGTGGTCAGGTAGACCTAATGCTGGGGCACTCATCAAAGCCCTCTTCACATCTTCGAATGCCGTTTGCTGTTCTTGAGTCCATAAGAAGGGGTCGTGCTCTGTACCTTTGACAGCTGCATACAGAGGTTTTGCCAGTATCGCGTAGCTGGGAATCCATATCCTACAGAAGCCTGCTGCCCCCAAGAATTCTCGCACTTGTCTTCTATTCCTGGGTATCGGTATTTGGCACACAGCTGCTTTTCTCTCTGGCCCCATAATTCTTTGACCTTCAGAGATATGGAATCCCAGATATTTGACAGTTGGCAAACACAACTGAGCCTTCCTTCTTGACACCTTGTATCCTGCCTTCCAGAGAATGTGTAGTAGATCGTGCGTTGCTTGCTTCCTTTGTAACTGCTGCTATCAACAAGTCATCTACATATTGTAATAATACACACTCTCCTGGGATAGACTCGAAATCTAGTAGATCTTGACTTAGAGCTGAACCAAATAGGGTAGGTGAATTTTTAAACCCCTGGGCAATCTTGTCCAGGTCATTTGGCGTTTCGAGCCCGTTACAGCATTTTCCCATTGGAAAGCGAAGATACATTGGCTTTCTGCGGCAATTCGGAGGCAAAAGAAGGCATCTTTGAGATCTAAGACTGTAAAGTAAGTAGCCGCGCCCGGAATTAAAGCAAGCAGGTTATATGGATTGGGCACGACTGGATGTATACTAACAACCGCATCATTGACTGCTCTCAAGTCCTGCACAGGTCGATACTCATCTGTACCGGGCTTTTGAACAGGCAGCAATGGGGTGTTCCAGGGGGAAGTACAGAATTTTAGGATACCATACCGTATGAACTTATCCAGATAAGATTGAATGTTCTTCTTAGCCTTCTGCGGAATATGATATTGTCTCAGGCTTACTGGATAAACCCCAAGTTTTAGTTCGATTTTAATAGGTGGAATATTGCGGGCCAGTCCTGGTGGGTTGTTCTCTGCCCAAACTCCTGGTATGTTAAATAAGGATTCATCACTCCTCGGGTTTTGGCTAGTCAATACTGTATAAAGTCGCCACTCTTCTTCCTTTGGTACAGACAATGTCATAATACCTGAGGGTCCATTAAACTTTAAGGATGTTGTTCCATTTGGTAGGAACGTAATCTGCGCTTGTAATTTGGATAGCATATCGCGTCCCAGCAATTGGACTGGACACTCAGGCATATAAAGGAATTGATGTTTTACTACGTGGCCTCCCAATGTACAGAGTCGACTTTTAAGAACCGGTTTTTCAGCACTTCTTCTAGTTGCTCCTATTACAGTAATAGTTCTTCCAGATGGAGGAGCAACTAGATTAGTCACCACCGAATGTTCAGCACCAGTGTCGATCATGAACGCACTCCTTTTTCCCCCTATTGATACATCGACCATAGGCTCCGCTCGACCAAGGGGGATGGAGCCCGTTCGGTATCAATAGTCCTCCATGACCGTGTCAGCCAATCCCACAAAGTCCCTACCTTCTCTATCGCGGGACCTTTGCGCTGCTGGATAGTACCTATCTTCCCTTACACTTCCTCTGTTCCCATTACTCCCTCTATTACCATTACTCCCTCCGGGCCTCCTCTACCTCTCGCTCTGCCTCTAAAGTTTCCGTAACCTGCCCTGGGTAAGTCTCTCTCATACTGCTCTCTTTGCGGACACTCGTTCCTCCAATGCCCTTCTTCCTTGCAGTACGCGCACTGATTCCTACTCAAAGGCTCCCTATTCCATCTACCGTCGCCTCTATCTGGGCCCCGTCTATCTACGCCTGCGATCGCTACCGCTAGCATATCTGCCTTTCTACGCATCTTGCGCTCTTCCTCTTTCTTACTTTCTGTTTCCCTATTCATATATGCTTTGTTCGCTACCTCCATTAGTTGGGTGATAGACATACCTGCAAACCCTTCTAATTTCTGTAGCTTGCGCTTAATATCTCCGTAAGCTTGGCTGACAAAGGCGGAGTTTACCATTCGGGAATTATCAGCGTCTTCCGGATTAAAGGGGGTATACAAGCGGTATGCCTCCAATAATCGGTCATAAAAGACACTGGGTGCTTCATCACTTTTCTGAATCACCTCAACTGTCTTCGACATGTTAATAGCTTTCTTCCCTCCGGCTTTCATGCCAGCAATTATAGCATCTCTATAGGCTATAAGTTGAGCCATATCTGCGCCATTTACATTCCAGTCAGGATCGGTGTTAGGGTAATGTGTTGCGGCCCATGCTGCCGGATTGACTTGATTTAAAGCACGGGCTCTCTCCTCTAGCGCCTTAATGGCCGCTTGGTTAATCCTTGTCCTTTCCTCATTATTGAACAATGTCATTAATAACTGCTGGCAATCAGCCCATGTCGGGTTATGTGTCTGAACTATCGAGGTGAACAGATCGGTCATAGCTTGTGGTTTCTCAGTGTACGAGGAATTGTAGGTCTTCCAATTCAAGAGATCGGTAGTCGTGATCGATATAGGCTGACCCAGGATTCAGACGAAGAGGCATCTGATAATGTTTTAATTGTTGGGTACCGGTCAGTTGTCGGGTTAGTATGGGGCTACGTGGAGGGGCGTCAGTTAAAGGTTCCGGTCGAGAGGTAATAGGGCATGAGGATGTGGGAACTTGATTTTGGGAAAAGTTAGTGAATAGTATACTCCGAGCCGAGCTAGAAGAAGCTTGACCGGAAGTTTGAAGTGGCGCCAAATCAGGATATTCAGATCTAATGGGGGTTGGTCCTGGTTCCGGAAGGGGAGTTTTAATACGAGGGGGGGTGGATTCTGTACTGGAGGAGGAAGCGGAAGTGGATGGGGGCAATAGGGGAAGGGGTGCAGAGCTTCCTGCATTCGCGTCACTTCCTCTTAAAGGAAAGTAAGGGGGCGGCAAAGGGATCTCGGACTCAGGGGGCGTGTCCAAAATGGGCCTAACACCAGTCCTAGTGGACAAACAAGTCCTGGCCACCATGAGGCGACATTGCTCCTCGTGGCATATCCGGATCCATTTTGGCGAGTCGTTTACGGCCTGCCCCCAACAATCAATGTATGGAAACTGTCCGTAAAGTTCAGGCCTACCTGATACAGCCACGTGTACACGCTGTACCAGGGTTGGATCCAAACTGCCACGCGGCGGCCATGCCGCAACCAAAATAGGCCACTCCCTAGTGCACAAAGTGACCAAACGTACAGGAGACATTTTAACCCCAAAATCACATGTTTTGAATCCCTTTTTAAAATTCTTTACCATACAACCTAAGGGATCCGAAATCGTTGACTCTGACGCGCCCATACTTATCAATGGAACGTCGTTGACAACGAATACTATGCACGCGTTCTTATTCAACAGTCACACCCGTTTCCTCTGGCAACAGCACCACGTGGTACAGTTACCGAGTGAAACGTACACAATAATCACTCAGGGAATTCCCGTACACACACAGCTGTTACACCAGTCACTAAATAATCAATATTATGCCCTTTGGCGAAACTATACAGTCACCCACGCTATAATTCTCTATATATGAATTACCCGTCTATAACACACCCCAGTAACATCGTCTTTTACTAGTATCGGTTACAGTACGGTTAGCATAGGTCAAAGCACAATTTAAGGTCACAATACAATTATTAGTGGTTACGGTGTTAAACATGCAATAGACGACAATGATTAGTACTTATATACAGTGTCAGTAAATATACAGGGTTATGGTACCGTGCACTATGATACAGCAACACACTATTAACACTCTCGCTAGACGGCTGAGCTCGCGCTATCTAACAAGATATACACTTTACTAACAATCTTTAACACATTTACAATCCCAACTAAACTATTGGCCAGTACCTTGAATGGACTACCTAAAACTATATACACCCGTTTTGGTTAGCCACACTGCCCAAACACCACATATAGCGAACTAGAGGGCGAAATTTACAAAATTGCCCTTCTAGTCTATTTACTCTATCAAAAGTCTAGTGGGTTCCAAATTTACACGCCTTCCCACTTAGCCAAGATAGGTTGAGAGCTAGCGAACCGAATTTACACAGGCGCCGCTTAGTCTCCCGGTCCCTCCGACCTAGCGAACGTAATATACACCCTAGAACGCTAGTCTAGACAAGACACCGGTGTCCGGCTAGGGCTATTTACACAGGACCCCGCCTGACTAACCAGATCAAACGGTCTTACTAAAGAGCGTTCGATCGAGCGGTGCGCCTTCGCTCCTTCCCTCCGACAGAGGGGGCAGATTCCATACACAGATTTAAACCCCTTTTGGGCCTACCGCACAATCGGTATACCCCTAGTGGGTCTGCCGTCTAAAACAGCAGTTGTCTTACCTCCTCGTTCCTGAACCTGAGTTCACACTCATCGACGGGGACACCCCAGCACTTCTTACGTAGAGGCCGATGATCTCCTGGACAACAGACCAGTGGCGCCGAGACGAAGGGAGGTCCACGCAGAAGTTCAGGGGTGCAGCCGTAGAGAACGTGGGCAAAGATAGACCGTCTCACGCCTCTGCCTCTCAGCTACCGTTGAACGATGAGCTTCCCGGCCAATGCACCAAATGATACCGGAGAAACTGACGGAAGCAAAGCACAGAGAGATGGACACAGGTTTCTTCAGGAAGGAAGAGATTCTTTATTGGATCACCGATCGGGACTCAGAGGGACTAATGTCACCAAAAATACAGCAAGTTCTGAGCCCTGAACAATAGTGCAGGCTCCCTATATAGGCACATAACTCCTCCCATATTAAGCTCCACCCGCACATTCTCTTGACCAATCATTACAAATAAGAATTAACTTCCTGCTTGACCGCATGGCTTGTCCAGCACAATGGAGGAGGGGAATACTACATCCTGTATTCTTGCACATGCTCCGTACACTACTGATCGTATCTTGCCTCGTGCAACCAACTGATCGATACGTCAGCATATGCACGTACACATGCCACGTGGTAATCTCGGCCTACTAAATTTATTTTTACCGAGATTCCACCACAATAGGGATACAATAAAGTTGTGTATTATACATTTTTAAGGTTTTCTCATTCCAATGTTGGACTAGTACTTTAATAAGGGTAATAGGATTGGTATTGGGCTTGTTTTTCACTAGTCTGTACTAATCTTCTTATTCACTATACACAATTAATTTATAAACAGAAAAAAGTTTTTGTTATGAAAGTAAACAAAAAAGAATAAGAAAAGAAGAAAGAACCCTTATGAGTAATTCTCCATGCCCTCAACCTTGTTCCACACTCTGCCCCATGACAGAAACAAATCTTCGCAGCAATAGACTTTTTTCAGTTTGTTGATTCTTCTCTCTCTGTTTAATAATAAAGTCTGCTTACATTTAAAAAAAAAAATTGATTGGACAGCAAATGCTAATGCCAGTCATAGCCTATGACTTGTAATGGGCATACGAATTTCGGAAGCTAACAAAATGTACTCTTTTTCTGTTTTGTTCTTAATCTAGAATTTCCGAATTCCGGAGTAATAGAATTTCGAACATCAAAGAGTCTAAAACAGCATTTCCTAATTGGTGTTCTGCGGAACCCTGGGGTTCCGACAAAATTTCGGGAAACAAAATGGCTCCCGGTTGCGAGAGAGCACTCTCCCCTGCTCAGCTCCCTCACGCGCACAGCAGAATATGATGTCACTCCCACTCTGGCATCACGAAGAGGCACGCGAGGGAGCCGAGCAGGAAGATCACTGCTCCCTCGCCGCCACTGTACGCCCTCACGCAAGCCGCTCAGCAACCCCACTGGACCCCAGGGACTGCATGCCCAGACACTCAGCTGTCCCACTGAACAACAGAGACCGCATACCCAGATGCTCAGCAGCCCAACTGGCCATATGGACCGCACGCAAGACGCTCAGCAGCACCACTGGACCCCAGGAAACGCATGCCCTGACACTCAGCTGTCCCACTGGACCACAGGTACCGCATACCCAGACGTTCAGCAGCCCCACTGGGCCACATGGACTGTATGCCCCGATGCTCAGCTGGACTACAGGGATCGCACGCTCAGCAGCCCCACTGGACCATATGGACTTCACGCCAGCTGCTCAGTAGCCCCACTGGACCCCAGGGACCACATGCCCAGACGCTCAGCAGTCCCACTGAACCACAGGGACCACACGCTCAGCAGCCACACTGGAACACATGGACCGGACGCCCAGCTGCTCAGCAGCCCCACTGGACCACAGGGACCGCACTCCGAGCTCAGAAGCCACACTGGACCACAGGAACATAGAGACTTCATGCCAGCAGTCCCAAAGGTAGGGAGGCTGGGTGGAGTAAAATTGAAATAAAAAAAATTGTATGTGTGTCTGTTAGGGAGTTTGTATGTGTTTGTGTGTCTGTCAAAGAGTGTATGTGTGTTTGTCAGTGAGTGTATGTGTGCTTGTCAGTGAATGTGTATGTGTTTGTCAGCGAGAATGTATGTGTGCTTGTCAGTAAGAGTGTATATTTGTTTGTATGTTTGTCTGTCAAAGAGTATGTGTGTTTGTCAGTGAGAGTGTATGTGTGTCTATCAAAGAGAATGTGTGTCTGAGTGTGTATCTGTGTGTCAAGGTTTGTGTATGTGTCACTGTGTGTATCTGAGAGTGTGTGTGTGTGTATGTCAGTGTGTGTATTAATGTGTGTGTGTGTGTGTGTGCCAGTGTATATCACTGTGTTTGTATGTGCTTATGTGTGTGTGTGTATGTCAGTGTGTGTGTGTATCTGAGTGTGTGTCAGTGTGTGTATATGACAGTGTGTATCTGAGTGTGTGTATGTGTATCTGTGGGTACAAGTGTGTTTATATGTCACTGTTTGAGTGTGTGTGTATTTGTGAGTCAAAATGTGTGTATGTGTCACTGTGTGCATCTGAGTGTGTGTATGTGTATCTGAGTGTGTGTATCTGTGTGCCACTATGTGCCAGTGTGTTTGTATCTGTGTGTCAGATACATACACACACACACACACACAAATACACACTGACACACAGATACACACCAGCACATAAAAACACAGATACACATTCCCTGATACACACCAGCACATACAAACACAGATACACACATTTTGACACATAGATACACACACCTTGACACACAGATATATGTGTTACTGTGTTTTACGATGTGTGTGTGTATATGTGTGTGTCAGTGTGTGTATCTGTGTGCCACTATGTGTTAGTGTATGTGTATCTGTGTGTCAGATTTATAGACACTGACATACAGATACACACACTGGCACATACAAACACACAACGAGTGGACTTCATAGAAATTGAGCTATAAGTATAATGATCTGGATTCTGTCTGGTTAATCTGTATTTAAAAATAAATGTGTTGTATATAAATACCTGCTTCTAGTGGTGGAACTGAAACCTACATTAACAGAGTTACAAATTTTGGTTCTAGAATCTAGGAAAATGTCATATTATAAAGTTTGTCATTCTAAGTGCCATGCAAAGATTCTGCCTTATAGGCCAATTACGAGCTGAGTGGTTAATGGTTTTTATGCAATACATGGGTGGTCACCTGTACAGTCAGATCACCATGTGAACTGTAAACTACCTCTCATATATACTGAAGCAGGTACAGGCAGCCATTTTGAAATGGAAAGACTGGGTAGGCAGGAGCACATCAATAAAGCTGATAAGACTTACATTATTCCTGTTATGCAGTATTTCTGCCCAATCCTACACAAAAAAATTTAAGAAATACAAAGGACACTTTATAATTTTGTCCCTATTTCTAGAATGCTCAAAATAGCTGCCTCTACATTATTCTGATTCATTGAGTCTTCTAAACCAACAACATTAGCAAGCATTTATTTTAGCTGAGTGGTTGCTTCTCGAGCAAAAGTAATAATATGAGTAAATATTGAGGACACCACTGTTTTCCTTCAAATAATATGATTTAGCTTTGGCAAGTTCTGGGCAGGTTTTGGACCTTTATTCCACTTCCACACACATCCCTAACGCGCATGTGTAAATGTACAAATGAATGCCATATTGGCAGCCACGACCACTGAAGACTACATGCTTTCACCCATATACTTTAACACCTTCACATAAATATAAAACTAGCCTTCACCTAGCCAGTCATCATGAAACACAATCATTCATTTATAGCCACACAGAGATAAATACAAAAAAGGTAACAGACTGTAGTATGTGTCTTGGAGGCTTGCAATAGACTTTGCTAAACTTTTAATGTGCTGGCCGCCATACAAGGCAGGCTGAACCTTTTAGGCTGGCCCTTGCAGGCAGCTACAAAAATTACAACCACTGACACATACACAATACACACACTGACACCATTTAATCAGTTTGATAAATGGAAATGACAATTTGGATTTGAAGAATACATGTGCTTATCTGGGCCGATTCTATCAGGTAAAGCCAGCAACAGGATGCTACAGTCAAGTGGGTATTTTTGCTTTCTCCAATTGGGGAAGGACCCAAGTCTCTACATACTCTCAAGTCTGTGGATGGAAGCGGTTCGCCCTCAATAAAGCCTGGGGATGGCAAGGCACTTTACCTTTGAGGAGGAGTGTTGATACTGCCAGCAGAAGGCCAGCTTATCCCCCATGTTTACCTACCTATAGGACTCGGGTGACTCTCCTTCACATAACGTGACAACCTACTGCCTAGGCCTTGCATAGTTTTATTTTGAGAAACCATATTGCATTATATACTTTGCTCAGTGGTGGTCAGTTCTAGTGGCATATTCATGTTTTAGCTTGAGCTCTACGAGTGATTAAACTTGTTATGCCTACCTAGTCTACTTAGATTTCAAGTTTAGCCTCTGTTTAATGTTAAGACGTGTACACCTTGCTGAAAGGAAACTGATGAGGTCCGAGAAATGTGATAATTGGATTTGTAATATTAGAGGTAGACAAAATTGTAAATTATTGCAAATCAAGATGTTTAATAGTAAGACAATTGAGGCATGGGAGGACTTGAAAAGAGAAATGAAAATAAGAAATGGCTTTATGGGATGTGTACATTTAAAATACATAGAAGATAATATGGAGGGCATTAGGTTAAAGAATTGGGAACATGGTTAAAGTTGTTCTTTATGTATCTAGTTGTATACCATGTCATGTCCATATTTCTTGCGCTGATATACAACGCTACTAATACTACCCACTGCGCAACAATCGTTAAAGGTTACTGTCAAATAGGGGTCGGTGTCTTGCCGCTGTACCTCTAATATAGTTATTCTGTATGGCACAAGTAATGCTGTATGTAATACATAATTGGTAATGTTGCCTGAAATGTTCGACGCATGTCATGTAAGAAACAAAGTATTGTGGAATTACCTGCAAAGTTTTTTTTTTTTAATAAAAACAATACATAAAAAACCTAATAGAAGGAAATCATTTAAAAGCATTTCCACGCCTTCAAAATTAGGTTGCAAGAAATATTCAATTATATTAGACTTAATAATTTTATAAATAAATATCTTGTCAAGGGTCATGATAACCACATCCAATTGTTGGCAAGACTAGTAAAACAGGAGAGAATAGATAATCCACTGTATAAGGCAATGAAATAATCCACTCTATCCCATCTAGAACTACTCGATCTACAATAGTTAAATTGGAAATTGAATTCAACTGTCAAATTGAGAAGGAAGAATGGTGTCAGGCCTTTTATTTTAATACCAAAAGTATACACTGCTTATTTTTTTTAGAAACCCATTTTAAGTTAATCAACAAATGGTGCTATGTTTCAGAAGGACATAATGACACTTGTTGGAGATGCCAGCTATCTAAGGGCTCAAAAATACACATCTGCTGATCCTGCTCTAAGATAAACCAGATTTGGAGATCGGTGTTTAAATGTCTGAGTTATGGGAATATATGTTTTTCCCCTGAGATAGCTCTATTACACGTGAACTGGCCTGCTATGAGAAATATAGTAAGTATCTTGGAGTAAATTGTTTTATTACTATTAGAATATTAATTGCTCGTCACTGGAAAGTGACGACAGTTTTAACCTGGGAAAAATGTAAACATCAAAATGGTTTTTCAATTAACTCTGGAGAAATATCACATGTACTCTACAGCAGTTGTAGTAAAGAAACTAAATCAGCTGACAATGTGGATACATACATTTGTAAAGGCTTTATCATTACCTTACAATTACAGATTGACAAAAAGAAAAAATACGTGGAAGAATTCCAAGGAACGCTCCTTGAAGACATGTGCAGCCAAACAAAGTTTTTTGGTTTTGTTTTATAACATTTTTATTATTAACACAACAATAAAGAACACCGTAGAAAGATACATCTTTAACAATTGAAACTTGCAATTGTTACTCAAAATTCTAAATATCCCACACTCCCTAACGTTTTGGGGGCGTGGATTTAAAGCAAAAGACGCTTTATTAAAAAAGAGCGCCTTTTGCTTTTGCTCAGTGCCGTATTGTGGTTCACTGGTTGTTCCCTCTAGTGCTATACTAATTTCTGTGTGAGCATTGGTATTTGACTTGGCTTGTTTTATATTACCTATTATGCTTTCTGGTATCCTGACTTGGCTCGTTTTCCCGTTTATCCTGTTTCTGGGTTCCTGACTCAGCTACTCCTTATCGTTACCCTTGACTTTGACTATTCCACGATTATTCTATCCACGTTAAAACTGGCCATTCTAATGTCCGGTAATACATTTTCTAATTTAGGTTATATTCTGCCTGTTGGAGTAACTTGTCATGACACATCCTTCCTATCTCATCCCCTTCTTTCCCTACCATCCCCTACCCATCCCAGTCCAAGTTCCTCCTCTAACCGCATCCTTTTCTTTAGTTTCAATATGCCGCATTTCCTTCATTCTATTTGTGATGATGTGTCATTTTGTTTGTGACAACTCTAATGTTAATTGTTTAACTGCCCTGTTTTACCTTAAATAGTTAATGTGTTGGTTCACTTTAAATCTGGTCATGTAACCCGGAGCAGGAAATAGGTCACAGGTTATAGTTCAGTTATACAGGGAAGACTCAGAATAAAGAGATGCTGGTTAAAGTTCTAATCCTCTCTCAGTGTCTCACGTCAATACAACACACTATGAAACAACGTTTTTATGGATCTTGAAGTGACCCTTTAAATACCAATAATCTACCTTGAGTGTAATATACTACTTTAAAACATTATAAGAAGTTAGTTAATGCTAATAAATCGTGTTAAATTGCAAATTTGGGTGTATACCCAGGGACGTATTAGCCGCGAGGCAAACAAGGCATTTGCCTTGGGCAGCATTTTTCAGGGGGCAGCAAAAAAACGCCGCCCCCAAATGCCCAGGGCAAATGCCTTGTTAGCCTTGCGGCTAACTAACATGCCGGTCTGGCGGGCGGCACTGGCTGCTGTGCGGGCGGCTGGCGGGGGAGCACTTCCTCTGAGCTGTCTGCTCAGCTCCCTCGCACGCCGCAGAGTGCCGGAATATGATGTTATCAACCCGGCTCCCAGCCTCACTCTGCGGAGCGCGAGGGAGCTGAGCAGACAGCTCAGAGGAAGTGCTCCCTCGCCAGCTGCTCGCACAGCAGCCAGCGCCGCCCAGCCTGACCGGCAGCCACTGGACCACCAGGGAGAGAGAGACCCCCCCAGCATTCCCAAAGGTAAGGAGGTTGGGGTGGGGGGGGTTTAATTAAAAAAAAAAAAAAGTGTTAATGTGAGTGATTGTGTGTGTGTTTGTGTCTGACTGTGTGTGTTTGTGACTGTGTGTGTGTGTGTGTTTGTGTCTGACTGTGTTTGTGTCTGTGTATGTGTCTGACTGTGTGTGTGTTTGTGTCTGACTGTGTGTGTGTGTCTGACTGTGTGTGTGTGTGTGTGTGTATTTAGAAGGTGGGGCGGGGAGGGTTGGGTGGGGGTGACGCGGGGGCAGGGGTGCCTGAGATTTGTCCTGCCTAGGGCAGCAGAAAACCAGGATACACCACTGTGTATACCTATCATTCTGTAGCTCGCTTCAAACTCTCTATTAAATGCATTATAAATAAAATGCACATCTTATTGAGAACTCATGATCAATGAGGTTACATGGCAAGAATTAAAGTTTCGGATTGGTCTATGTAATGTCAAGAAGAGCTGCACAAACTCTTATGTCCACTAGGTGGCAGAAAACCACAAGTCCACATTTCAAGCTTGCAAATGGAGCTATTTTGGCCAGCTGGGCTTCCATAACAGCTATTGGGTGCTAGTGATAAACAGCTGTGGCATGTGTCACTGTCTTCCAAGATCACAGCTCTGCTATTCAGATCATTGTATAGGAGGGTTGCACCACTCACTCGGGCAAAAGCTGTGCAGCTGAAGGGTAAGTGACAACATGGCTGAAACTGCAATTGACAGCTGATTGTGAAAGGGAACACTAAACTGAGTAATTGCTCAGCAAAAAATAGTTTGTGCCAAGTGAGACTGAGCACAGATGCATACTGGGATCTCTCACCTTAGAAAACCTTACTTTGTTGCTATTCATGTTAGATGGAAGCTTGCCTTCTGAGCTAACTTTTCTTTTCATAGTGTTCCATTTACCTTTCTTTCACATATTTTATGTAAGCTTGTGAATATATTCATTATTCCCAGTAGAAAAGACGGTTTCGTTGTTTTATTCGTCTTGGTTATAGTTACATGAATGTAGATATGCCCCACTATGCCTCATTTGCAGATATTTATGTAACGAGAACAAGGCTATTTTTAAAAGTGTGATGAGTGTTAAACTCCTTTAGAACCATTTGTGCTACAATCATTTAGCAAATGTCATTTTTTTTTCTTACCTTCTTTAACGTGTTGTCTGCTAACATCGCGCTTAATAGTATTTTTTTTTTCAATTCTTCATTTATATTAATTTACATACATGAAAATGACAAACAGAGGACAAAGGTCTCGTTATCTTTTAAAATGTAAAAAATTTACAAATCCATAAATTCGCCCAACCTATTTCACCTGTTGTCCCACCCAGTCACTCAACGACCGTACTCTCTATCAGAGCTAGATTTTGTTATGATTAGTTTATGATTAAATGATGTACTTTTAATTTCAGGTGCCTTAACTGCAGATACAAATACAGTCACGCAATGTGTTGAGTTATAGCTGCAAATTACACATTTTAGGTTTCCAAAACATTCTGGAACTTACAAGGGAAGAAGCAAAACACCCCGTTACGGTTTCTAAATTGATACTATTAATGTTAAGGCACTTTGAATCAGTGATTTGCTTAGACACAGTGTGATCATCATATATGATTAAATCCCAATATTTAGTAACAACATACATAGCTGAAATGAGACATGTGTCCATCAAGTTCAGCCTTTCTCACATCTGTTTAAGCTGTTGACCCAAAAGAAGGCAAAACACCCAGTTTGAAGCATGTTCAATTGTGCAACAAAATAGGAAAGATTCCTTTGTGACCCCAGAAGGCAGTCAGATGTCTCCTTGGATCAAGAAGCGATTACCCAACAAATTAAAAATTATATCCCTGTATATTATGTTGTTGCAAATGTTCATCCAATTGCCTCTTAAACATCTGTTAAGACTCTGGAATAAACTTTTCAAGCAGAGAATTCCACGTTTATTGTTCTTACTGTAAAACACAACAACAACAACAACAACATTTCTTCTGTCTTGGACTAAATCTCCTTTCTTCCAGTCTAAATACATGTAATTGTGTCCTATGTATAGTCCTGTTTATCAATAGATATGTTTGTATAATGCTATCATATCGCTTCTAAAGCACTGTTTTTCCAAACTAAAAAGATTTAAATGTGTTAACCTTTTCTTTATAACTAAAATGTTCCATTCCTTTTATTAATTTTGTAGCCCGGCTTGGCACTTTTTCTAGTGCTATAATAACCCTCTTGAGAAACAGGTTCCCAAAATTACACAGCATATTCAAGATGTGGTCTTAATAGTGATTTATAAACAGGGGGGAGGTCCACCCCGGGTGCTATGGCAGTAGGGGCAGCCGACACAGCTCACACACACAGGGGCCAGGAGCAGGAGTACTGCACGACGAGTTGGGGCGGAGCCAAAACTGATGCAGGGGTGGAGCTCAAAGCAGCCTCCACTCGCTGCAGCACACTGAGGGGAAGCAGGAAGGAGTCCTTGCTTCCCCAACAACTACACACCAGAGACTTCAGTGTATACATTCCTTCTCCAACCCATACTGCCAGTAAGTGAGAATGGCTGTGTGTGTGTGTTTGTAACTAGGATTGTGACTGTCTACCTCTGACTATGTGTGACTGCCTGTGACTGTGTGTGTGACTCTCTGTCTGTGACTGTCTACCTGTGACAGCGTCTGTGATGGTCTACATGTGACTGTGTGTGTGACTGCATCTGTAACTGTGTGTGTGACTTTCTGCCTGTGCCTGTTTGTGTGAATATCTACCTGTGACTGTCTACCTGGGACTGTGTGTGACTAGTGTGGTGGGACCGCTGCCTGTTGAATTGCTATGTGTTATTCCCCATTTTTCCCCTATATTGTGTTATATTCCTCTGTTTTACCTGCTCCCCATTCGGAAGAGCCAATACGAGTTCTGTTCGCCTCCCGAATGAAACCTCATTTTGAATGTTGTCTTAGAACATTCACACCTTGTAACGAGGTATCAAAACCACAAACTGCAAGGGAAGCCTCGGCGCGTGCCGACCCTTGGTGGTACCCTGTTCGTTAGACGAACGCTGTCTAGGGGGAGCATTCGTGGATTGCTTCCCACCTCGTTCGGTTCCCGAACAAGGACCTCCCAGTGCCCCTTGGAGTGTTCACACCAATCAATTAGAACATTGGCAATTTGCAACATAAGTGTGAAACTGCAAGAATAATTGCAAGTAATTAATGAGTGCTTCCCTGGGTGGCATGGGTTCATATAGACAAAACACGGCCAGGGAGAGCATTCATGTCCCGAAAGGAGACACTTCCCTTGCCTGGTTTCACCCAGGGACCCTACGAGCGGAGGCGGCTACTGTTCTGGGGGTCGCTGCAATTGGTGGGGACACTCTCTTGTGTTCTAGCTGATTCCCTTCCAGGGACAAGCTGTTGCTGAGCTTAGACAACCAGTCGGGTTGTCAGCAGGCCCGCTACAACTGTCTGCCTGTAACTGTGTGTGTGACTGACTGTCTGTGCCTGTGTGTGTAACTGTGTTTACAGTCTGCCTGTAATTGTGTGTGTGTGTGTGTGTGTGTGAGACTGTCTGCCTGTAGCTGTGTGTGTGTGACTGTCTGTAAGTGTCTGTGTGTGACTGTCTGTCTGCCTGCAACTGTTTGTGTGTGACTGTATGCGAGTGATTATGTGTGCATGTGGCTGTATTTGACAGTATGTGTGTATAACTGTGTGCATCTGACTATATAACTTAATCCCGGCATCGGCGTCATTACAGGGTGCGCAAGGGACCTGTGCAGGAGCAGCACAGACATCCCAGCAGCAACCACTGACCACCAGGGGCTGAGGATCAACTCCAGCCCTCCCAGACCAAGGTAGGGAGGCTGGGTGGACCTCTTAATTATGTGTATACATGTGATGTTTGTGTGTGTGTATATCTAATTATGTGTGTATGCAGGGGCGTTTTAGCTGCGAGGCAAACAAGGCATTTGCCTTGGGCGGCATTTTTCAGGGGGCGGAAAAAAAAGCCCCCCAAATGCCCAGGGCAATTGCCTAGTTAGCCTCGTGGCTAACTGACATGCCGAGCGGGCGGGCAGCGCTGGAAGGCGGCTGGCGAGGGAGCTCTTCCCCTGAGCTGACTGCTCAGCTCCCTCGCGCGCCGCAGAGTGAGGCTGGGAGCCGGGTTGATGACGTCATATTCCGGCTCCCAGCGGCGGGCGAGGGAGCTGAGCAGTCAGCTCAGGGGAAGTGCTCCCTCGCCAGCCGCCCGCACAGCAGCCAGCGCCGCCCGCCCAGCCCGACTGGCAGCTACTGGACCACCAGGGAGAGAGAGACCCCCCCCCCAGCACTCCCAAAGGTAAGGAGGCTGGGTGGGGGGGGGATTTAAAAAAAAAGTTAATGTGGGTGATTGTGTGTGTGTTTGTGTCTGACTGTGTTTGTAACTGACTGTGTTTGTAACTGACTGTGTGTTTGTGTCTGACTGTGTGTTTGTGTCTGACTGTGTGTGTTTGTGTGTGTTTGTGTCTGACTGTGTTTGACTGTGTATGTGTCTGACTGTGTTTGTGTGTGTGACTGTGTGTGTGTTTGTGTCTGACTGTGTGTGTTTGTGTGTGTGTTTGTGTCTGACTGTGTGTGTGTTTGTGACTATGTGTGTGTGTGTGTATTTAGAAGGTCGGGCAGGGGGGAAGGGTTGGGTGGGGGTGGCACGGGGGGAGGGGGCGCCTGAGTTTTGTCCTGCCTAGGGCAGCACAAAACCAGGATACACCACTGTGTGTATGTGATTGACTGTATGTGTGTGGGTTTGTGATTGTGTTTGTGTATGTCTTTGTTTGTGTGTGATTGTGTGTGAATCTCTGTGGTTAAGTGTGTGTGCGGTGCACACACACACCACAGATATACACACACAGACATACACCTATTTTGTGTGCAGGGCCGGTGCAAGGATTTCTGCCACCCTATGTGCATACATCTCAGAATCTTGCCAACACTACACATAAATACACCCCTGCATTTCAACGACACACTACATACAAAAAACAAAAATTGCGGTTGTTTTTTACATTTTAAAGTGGGGGGGAGGGAGGGATGCCAAAATTAGGACCCGCCCCGGGTGCCAGATGCTCTGGTTACGCCACTGTACATGACAATACTTTACTGGACTTAGCAACTGCTGATTGACATTGCACATTGTTGCCTAAAACTATTTTCTTAAAGGACCACTTTATTCCCTGGAAAACAAACTCATTTTCCTGGCACTATAGTGTTAATAGGTCCCCTCCACCCTCATGGCTGAATGCACATGCGCGGCAAGAGCCGCTGGCGTCTTGAAGCGCGAAAGCGCCTCTAGCAGCTGTCAGTGAGACAGCTACTAGAGGCTGGATTAACACATATATAAACATAGCATTTTCTCTGAAACTGCTACAGTTGCAAGAAAAAGTATGTGAACCCTTTGGAATGATATGGAGTTCTGCACAAATTGGACATAAAATGTGATCTGATCATTGTGACGAAGTGCCCTTCGCCACTTGTGCCTGGAGAGGACTGCTTGCCCGCCTCTTGCCCTGTGACTATGGCCCCTGGGATGTATTGCCCTTTAAAGACATGATTTGGGCATAATGGATTTGTGTTGTGCTCCTGCTGGCCCTTTAAGAACCATCTGGGGACATACTGTGGAGTTACTGGGTGGCCACCATTTCCTGTATCAGAAGCACATGGTGAGAACAATGGATGGCGGCCATTTTAACTCACAGACACTGTTTGGACTTTTCAACACGGTGCCATCTCGCCAGTATTTGGTGCACAGAGACATCGTGCAGTGGTTTTGGACTATACAGCAGGGGACATATACAGTAATTGATTTTCATATAGCCTGTATATGTTCTGCAGAATCTGCATTAAACTGTATTTTCCAAAGTACTGAACGGATCTGGGTGAATTTTGGATATGTGGTTCAACCAGATCCCCCGGTTCCAAGGATATACTTTTTATGGGGTTATTGCATGTTTTGGGGTCTCTGTGTGTTTTATGAAACTGTATTATTTCTGGCCAGCAGATAATTGAGCTTTGTGTATTGTAGAAACTCAATTATCTAGCCTGGCCCAGAGGAGGAGTTTTGTGTTGCATAAATTGTGAGTTCTGTGTGCCAGTAAATCAGTCTTGTTCCAGCATTAAGCCTTGGCTCATGTTTGGGGGATTGGAGAAATACACTCTGGGGATTGCTATAATCACTATACTCCCCAGGGTATGATCACTGAGTTCTGCTAAGAGCTTGTTCCTGTTCCTGCTCTCTGGGGAAAGAGAGGTTCACCCACTGGAAGCTGGATCCAGGGTGGGTGGAGACAGCAGAGACCCCGGCGCAGTTGCATCGCTGGAAGTTGGGTCTGCAGTGCTGATGGTGTCGGTTGGAGTGCTTGGAGTCCTCAGCGAGCACTATGTCAGGTTACCTCTGGTGTCTACCTCGGAGGAGGTTAGACACCTAGACGTCCATCCTCCTAGGGGGGCTGACTCACCCGATCCTCGCAGTCCTCCCGGCCGTTTACACGCCGGCCGCGATAGCTCCGCCTCCTTTTATGACGCGGCGCTCAGTAGCCGACGTCATGACGGCAATCACGTTCCGACCCGTCAATCACGGCAACCAAGTGCCGAACAACGAATCAGGACTCGTTGGGGGCGGGGCCAACAGTTAAAGAGCCAAGGTATAAAAGAGGGTTTTGTGGAATGATTCATTGCCCTGTCGTGGTTCTAGCTAGTCTGGTCACTCAGTGCTCTTACCTCTATTGTCTTTTGGTTCCTGACTCGGCTTGTATTTTTTGACCCTGCTTTCCTCTCTTGTCCTTTTGACTCGGCTTGTCTCTCGCTTACCTACTCTCTCGTTCCCTCGACCTCGGCTTGTCTCTGACCATTCTTTGCTTTCTCCTTACGTTAGTCCGGCCATTCTAAGGTCCGGTATACGTACCTATCTCCTGTTTGTATTCTGCGTGTTGGATCCCTGTCACGATCCTGACACACTAGGAGCATCGATTGGCGGAGGTACTCAGTCGAGTGCAAGCGGTCCGTCACAACAACAATAGACAATCACAGACTGCTTAAACTAATAACACACAAAGAATGAAATGTTGCCATGTTTTTATTGAACACACCATGTAAACATTCACAGTGCAGGTGGAAAAAGTATGTGAACCCTTGGATTTAATAACTGGTTTAACATCCTTTGGCAGCAATAACTTCAACCAAACGTTTCCTGTAGTTGCAGATCAGACGTGCACAACGGTCAGGGGTAATTCTTGACCATTCCTCTTTACAGAACTGTTTCAGTTCAGCAATATTCTTGGGGTGTCTGGTGTGAATCGCTTTCTTGAGGTCATGCCACAGCATCTCAATTGGGTTGAGGTCAGGACTTTGACTGGGCCACTTCAGAAGGCGTATTGTCTTCTGTTTAAGCCATTCTGTTGTTGATTTACTTCTATGCTTTGGGTCATTGTCCTGTTGCAACACCCATCTTCTGTTGAGCTTAAGCTGGTAGCAAAGCAGCCCCAAACCATGATGCCCCCACCACCATACTTCACAGTTGGGATGAGGTTTTGATGTTGGTGTGCTGTGCCTTTTTTTTTAGTGTTGTGTGTTTCTTCCAAACAACTCAACTTTGGTTTCATCTGTCCACAGAATATTTTGCCAGTACTGCTGTGGAACATCCAGGTGCTCTTGTGCAAACTGTAAACGTGCAGCAATGTTTTGTTTGGACAGCAGTGGCTTCCTCTGTGGTATTCTCCCATGAAATCCATTCTTGTTTAGTGTTTTACGTATTGTAGATTCGCTAACAGGGATGTTAGCATTTGCCAGTGACTTTTGTAAGTCTTTAGCTGACACTCTAGGATTCTTCTTCACCTCATTGAGCAGTCTGCGCTGTGCTCTTGCAGTCATCTTTACAGGACGGCCACTCCTAGGGAGAGTAGCAGCAGTGCTGAACTTTCTCCATTTATAGACAATTTGTCTTACCTTGGACTGATGAACAGCAAGGCTTTTGGAGATACTTTTATAACCCTTTCCAGCTTTATGCAAGTCAACAATTCTTAATCCTAGGTCTTCTGAGAGCTCTTTTGTGTGAGGCATCATTCACATCAGGCAATGCTTCTTGTGAAAAGCAAACCCAGAACTGGTGTGTGTTTTTTATAGGGCAGGGCAGCTGTAACCAACACCTCCAATCTCATCTCATTGATTGGACTCCAGTTGGCTGACATCTCACTCCAATTAGCTCTTGGAGATGTCATTAGTCTAGGGGTTCACATACTTTTTCCACCTGCACTGTGAATGTTTACATGGTGTGTTCAATAAAAACATGGTAACATTTCATTCTTTGTGTGTTATTAATTTAAGCAGACTGTGATTGTCTATTGTTGTGACTTGATGATGATCAGATCACATTTTATGACCAATTTGTGCAGAAATCCATATCATTCCAAAGGGTTCACATACTTTGTCTTGCAACTGTATATTTACAGCAGGCAGGGTTAATCTAGATGGACCTGACACCCAGACCACTTCACTAAGCTGAAGTGGTCTGGGTGCCTATAGTGGTTCTTTAATATGTACTTTTGTAAAAAGGCACCAAAGAACATTTGTTTAGAGCAGCCATGTCAAATTCGCGGGCCACAACTAATATTTATGCGGCCTGCAGGCCTCGGCGAGGGAGCGATGAGTGTAAGCTCTCCTTGCTTAGCTCACCTTAGCTCACCCTGCCTGCACTCCCGCCTGCCCAGCAGCCCCACTACACCATAGGTAACAAACCAACCCAGTGTATGGCTGGCTGTGTGTGTGTATAGCTGTCTGTGTGTGTGTATGGCTGTCTGTCTGTATAGGTGTATGGCTGTGTGTGTATGGCCGTGTACGCGCATGGCTGTCTGTGTGTAAAGGTGTATGACGGTGTATATGTATGGCTGTCTGTGTGTATAGGTGTATGTGTATGGCTGTCTGTGTGTAAAGGTGTATGACGGTGTATATGTATGGCTGTATGTGTGTATGGCTGTCTGTGTGTATGGCTGTGTGTGTGTATATAGGTGTTTGGCTGTCTGTATGTGTATGGCTGTGTATATGTATGACTGTGTATGTGTCTTGCTGTGTGTGTGTGTCTGTCTGTCTGTGTGTGTGTATAGGTGTATGGCTGGCTGTGTTGTGTCTGTCATTGAGTCTGTGTGTGTGTGTCTGTGAGGGAGCCTGTGTGTCTGTAAGTGTATGTCGGAGTGATTCTGTGTGTCTGTCAGTGAGTGTGTCTTAGTGAGTGTGTGTGTGTGAGTGAGGGTTTCAAGGAGTAATGGGTGGATCCACTTTTTTTTTTTTAAGGTGCAGATGGGGCTATTGGGGGCATGCCAGAGGCCGGACTCCTGACACTGCTTGTTAGCTGTTTTTTTGTTTCTTTTCTTTAAACGGGGCAGGGGTTTAGTTGACGGGGGTGGGGGGCCTGGGATTTTGTAGATTAAGGGGGGGCTGGAATTTAGTAGACGAGGGGGGACTGGGGTTTAATAGAGGGGGTGAAAATTTATGTTTTTTTGCGGCCCACATATAAACTTAAACCTTGTTTATTTGGCCCTTGATAGACTTTGAGTTTGACATGCTTGGTTTAGAGACTTATTGCAAGCTATGTGTAAAATAGATACTAAGGTGTGCATGTTTTAGATCACTTTATGGCACTACAATTCACCCTGTCTATATCTGGCATTTTCTGCACTATGTAAAAAGTTGTGAATAATACGTTTTGCACTTACCCCCTTCTTTTCATTTAGTATAACAACCCATTTACAGGGTTATTCACTAAATTCAACATTTTAGTGAATAAAATATGAATGACAAATTGTAGGCTGAAGTGGAACAATTTACCAGCTTAGCTATTGTCAGAGTTGTGGTGATTTTAGCTACAATACGAAAGATGGATTTATTTCCCCCAAATTCTAAGTTTTGTGATTAACCCCATCATTATGCATGCTAAATGTCCATAGCAAAAATGTGACCACATGAATACACCCCCTCTCTGCCCACCCCACTCACTTTTGCACATTTATACCTCTCAAATAACTCTGATTTATTTATTTATTCTTTTTTGGCTGTCTGCAGACAAATGCCTTACAATAAATTAAGCTCTACCTGCAGGTTCTGTATCCCAACATGGATAGGATTATTGAGTTCTAAGGAAGCTGCAGGAATATATCCCAACAGGTCAACAACAAAGGGGCAGAGACAGGCCAGTCTGGAAAAGCTTCAGACCTACATGAATAGAGCCCTGGTTAGCTTGGCATACATGCAGTTTAGTTTCAGTTTGGCCAAGCTGTTTTCAAATAAAGGCCACTCCAGCAATGAGATTCATATGAAAATAGCAGAGGACCATTAAAGGTAACCAGACCCCTTCAGATAATGCTATTTTGTTTTTAATGTTAGGTGTTGTAGTTAGGTTGAGTTAGCTTAAAGGGACACTATAGTTACAGAGCCCACTTCATCTTATTAATTAAAGGACCACTATAGTGCCAGGAAAACATACTCGTTTTCCTGGCACTATAGTGCCCTGAGGGTGCCCCCTCCCGCCCGCCTCTGGGGAGAGGAAGGGGTTAAACTTACCTTTTTTCCAGCGCCGGGCCGGGAGCTGTCCTCCTCCAATCCTCCTCTTCGGCTGAATGCACATGCGCGGCAGGAGCTGCGCGCGCATTCAGCCGGTCTCATAGGAAAGCATTTTACAATGCTTTGCTATGGACGCTTGCGTCTTCTCACTGTGATTTTCACAGTGAGAAGCACGCAAACGCCTCTAGCGGCTGTCAATGAGACAGCCACTAGAGGATTTGGAGGCTGGATTAACCCTATTATAAACATAGCAGTTTCTCTGAAACTGCTATGTTTATAAAAAGAAAGGGTTAATCCTAGAGGGACCTGGCACCCAGACCACTTCATTAAGCTGAAGTGGTCTGGGTGCCTAGAGTGGTCCTTTAATCTTATTCATCTTAATGTTAATTATTGCAGGGTTAACTCCCTGTTTTAGTGGCTGTCTACCAGGCACGTCCTGAAGTTTTATAGAGTTTAACTCTTTGCATGAAAAAATATATAGGAAAAAGCATTGATTCCATGCTTTCATATGGGGAAAGCCTAATGCGCTCATTGCACATTATGTTTTCAAATCTCCTTGACATCAGCAGAGGAGGAGCTCGATCCAACACTGAGGGACATCAGCACTGGAATCAGGTAAAAGTTAAAGTTTTAAAGTTAGCTTTTTATTTTTTTTAATAGACCTCAGTGACCTGTATTATATTCCATGATGATATCAATTGTACCATCAGCCTAGACAGTGTATAGTACTGCCTCAGAGCTTTACATCATATTGTTCAGCAAGTTGTTATTAAAGGCAGACTGTTACATCTTATTTTAATATTTTTGATGATTGCTCATTGTGCAGTGCTCCATTTAAAGATGTTCTTGTGTAAGATCACGAAGGAAAGGACATTTGGATACATGTCAGACACTGAGAGCCTTGTTGGTGTTAGCAGAAATCCTAATTATGTAAATTCTTACATCACTGGTGGTCTACATGAATTACTAAGATCAGCCATGGTTTATGAATGTAATTGCTATGAAATGGAGTGCTTGTTACATACAGTTAAGGCAGTGTGGAGACACTGAATTTGGCCACCAATAAATTGGAAATCCCCAAAATTTCAACATGCAAAGATCTAACCAGGAGAAAAATAACAACCCTAAAACCTAAGGATGTATCTTTTAGCCATTGTTATTTAAAAAAAATACCAGATTGATGGACTTAGACCATTATTAGTACTTGAGAGGGCTTTCCACGAGGTTACAGTGTATGTCTACAGCACCAAAGAGTGTGTCAATCTCACACCTATTCTGATGCTGTGCTTTTTCCTCGTGTTAATACTAATGCAGTGAATTGTCCTGGCGTTGTTTCTGATGCACTTGTTGGTCAAGACAAAGTGTCTAAATATTAAAGGGACACTATAGTCACCTGAACAACTTTAGCTTAATTAAGCAGTTTTGGTGTATAGAACATACCCCTGCAGCCTTACTGCTCAAACCTCTGCCATTTAGGAGTTAAATCCTTTTGTTTATGAACCGTAGTCACACCTCCCTGCATGTGACTTGCATAGCCTTCCATAAACACTTCCTGTAAAGAGAGCACTATTTAGGCTTTCTTTATTGCAAGTTCTGTTTAATTAAGATTTTCTTATTCCCTGCTATGTTAATAGCTTGCTAGACCCTGCAAGAGCCTCCTGTATGTGATTAAAGTTCAATTTAGAGATTGAGATACAATTATTTAAGGTAAATTACATCTGTTTGAAAGTGAAACCAGTTTTTTTTTTCATGCAGGCTCTGTCAGTCATAGCCAGGGGAGGTGTGGCTAGGGCTGCATAAACAGAAACAAAGTGATTTAACTCCTAAATGACAGTGAATTGAGCAGTGAAATTGCAGGGGAATGATCTATACACTAAAACTGCTTTATATAGCTAAAGTAATTTAGGTGACTATAGTGTTCCTTTAATGCCAATATATGTGCTGTGTTGTTTTGGGGGTGGTGCACAGAAATTATGCAGTGTATCTATAGGTGTATATGTATGTGTGTATATCTATCTGTCTAACTTTCTATATTAATAATATGTACAATATTTATTGTTATAGAGGATAGGGATTTGTCCATTATTAAAAACATTATTAAAAAGTCTTTTTTTAATGAATAGTAGAATGAACATTTGCACATTTTTTTATGTCTATCTCGTGTATCTTGATTTACTTGCTGTAGAATTGAGGTGGCTATAAAACAAATAAACAAAAAACTTTGAGGATAACTTGTCCTTAATATTATTAATTGTTTATATAACTGTCTCACCGCACTGCAGATAACAGTGTAAAAAAAAAAGTATTGAGAAAGGTGATAAGAATATAACGATACATGATAACACAAGAACATTATGATACAATCAGCAAAGTTAAAAGAAAATTCCAAGCACCATAC
This sequence comes from Pelobates cultripes, assembly GCA_933207985.1. Lineage (NCBI taxonomy): Eukaryota > Metazoa > Chordata > Amphibia > Anura > Pelobatidae > Pelobates > Pelobates cultripes. The sequence continues at coordinate 151,661,447 of OW240919.1, forward strand.
CAATAAAGCTCGCTTTCAGCACCGGAAGGAGAAAGACAAAAAGCAACATATACAGGCCCCAGGTAAAAATGTAAACTATTGCCAAATGGGTTGATTACCTGTAATTGGGGATGCCAATGCACTCCTGGCATCATATCCACTACATCATGCTATAATGGTTATTGTAATGATTATGGTACCTTAGATTATTTCTTTAAAACAGTTTGAAAAGTTTAGAGGCTAAAGTGAGAGCGCCATAAGTATTTTTACTACTTTTCGTCTTACTATTTTCTCTTTCTTTTTTTCAGCGAGCTTACAATATCATGGGGAATACTACAAGTGATCGCTTTTCTGGAGACCGGCATGGCTCAAAGTCGCAGCGCACTGATGGAGCAGCTGGAGGGCAGACTGTGAAAGAACAAGAGGAAAACAAAATAATGGTTGAGAGTACAGATGATCCGAACGTATTCAGCACTCAAGAATCTAAGGTATTTCAAGTTTAAAACATTTTTATGATTTTTACTGACATCCTCTTACACACTATGCATCATGGCCTCAATTTAGTTTTATCAACCAAAAACCATCAATAATTATCAAAAAAAGCTCCCGGTAGCTCAGACTGTAGTGATGTGTGACATCACTACTGAGTGGGCCACAAGGGAGCTGTGTGTAGAACTAATTAAAGCTACTCCTCATGCCTCCCTCGCACCACCAGAGACCAGGTTGAGGCAGTTCTAGGATGTTCACTAACGATAGTCATCAACAGAATTACTGGAAGCCCACTTATATTCGCAAGCATCCAAACACCAACCCTTTAATTTTGTACAGCTATAATTTAGATTATTAGCTGCATCGGCTATTTTGACAGAGATGTATCCTAACAGTTAACCCCCAAATAACAATCAATCTAATTGCAAAAGATAATAAAAAGACATCAGGAAAAATACAAATATTGATAAACATTTTCTAGCTAAACACTTGTAATACTAAAAAGACAACTATCTTTAGCAGTGCTAATCATATATTTCCCATGATCACAATTAAAACATATGAAAGGCTATCCAAGCAATTTAATGTCAACACAAGTATAAAAAATATAAAGAAATGATACAGCTTTATGTGGCGGGACCGCTGCCTGTTCGTGAATTGCTGTATTCTATGTGTTTCGCCATTATTTTCATATGAATGTGCCTGTTCCCCGTTCGGAAGGGAATGCATTCACCTCCCAAATGGGGACCGCCCAAATTAATCATTTAGAATGTTGGTATAGAACGTTCACACCTCGTAATGAGGTGTCAAAATCACAAACTGCAAGGGAAGCCTCAGCGCGTGCCTCCCCTGAGTGGCGGCTCGTTCGTCAGATGCCATCCACGGGGAGGATTCCGTATAGATGGAAGGTGGCCAGGGGGAGCATTCATGTCCCGAAGGGAGACGCTTCCCTTGCCTGGTTTCACCCAGGGACCCCGCGAATGGAGGCTGTTCATGGCAGTTACCGTTCTGGGGCTCCCTGAGATTGGTGGGGACACCCTTTGGGGACAATGGCGGTTTAGCTGGCTTTCTGTAACTGGGAGTCCAGGAGGCGGGAAGGAGGGAAACCTTGAGGATAGGTGGCGGGAATAGGGGACAAAGGGACTGGAGTTCTGGATCCATTATACGACCCCTGGGAGGGGGAGACATTGTGTTTATGTTTGATCCACCCCTTGCATGGGGTAAAGTATAAAGCCAAGTGTGGCTAATAAAGTTGTTATTGTACCCCCAGGACTGTGTGTCGTTCGGTTACTGGGTGGGTGGGAGCAACCAGTCGGGTTCCTAGGAGGCCCGCTACAACTGGTGGCGAGCTGCGGGATCCCATGTCCCAGCCACATGGAACCAGCATTCGTGAGTCAAACAGACCCATGGACTACACCACTCTAAAGAGACAAACAGTACACAACCTGGTTATCAGCTGGAAGTAGTACAAGGCTGATCTGACTGCAGCCCTCATGGAAGATGACCATACACGCAGAGATTCGTCTGTGCCACAGCAGGAGGGCGAAGAAGATGCGCAGAGAAGTAGCCTGTTGCCTGACACTCTATAAGAAAACCGCCCTTTAGTGGAAACCATGAACAAGCATCCCCACTGAGGTGCAGGGATAGGTGAGAGACCGGCAGCCCAAGACCGTGACTGAAGCAGCCAAAGGGGCTAACGAGTATGTGGATACTCGACGGTCCCAACGCACTGCTCCTTCTCCCAGCTAACGACCCCCATCCAACCTCTGCCACAATCCAACACCTCTACCGCAGCTCCCCTTCGTGTCACCACAGACAGCCAGTGCGGCTGAACAGGCGCAAGGCCCACAAGCTATGAGACACCGGAGCAACCCTAACTCTGGTGCTTATCCCAGAAGAAGAAAGGACAGGGGTACCGTCGCCGTCCGAGTGGCAGGAGGGGACATCCACTATCTACCCACTGTCCATGTTCACCTTGACTGGGGCACTGGAGCCCAGAGAGTCGAAGTCAGCCTCATGGATCGGCTACCAGCATAAGTGCTGCTCGGCCACGACCTGGGCCACCTTACCTCACCTATGTCTCCATCCAGGCCCTCAAAGAAGTGTACCTTGTGATGACCCAGCAACAGGCTCGCAACCCCTGCCATAGCTCACACTCTGAGGCTCAGGTAGGCACCCACACCCGCCCCTATGCCCCGGTCCCTTGAAGGCGCCCACGTAAGTCAGCCCCCTGGGCCAGTCCCCCTGTTTCCCATAGCCGCCCATAAGCCGACCCCCTGGGCTAAGCATCCTACCCCAGTCCCCAGTACGGCCTCGCACACCCCAGGACTTGGAGGGAGGTAGTTTCAGACTGGGTTGGGTAGGGAAGGAGGGGGAGCAGTACCTCTGGGAGCGGGGGCTACTCTACCACATAGCAGAGAACAAGAAGTCAGGTACAGCTCCTACTACCACCAAGCAGTTGATGGCACCCAAGAAATATCGACATGAGCTGCTGAAGATAGCCCACAATACCCCCCTGGCAGGGCATTTGGACGAAGCTGGACCTAGAGTCGGCGCACCCAAAGCTTTTCCTGGCCAGTCATCTCTAAGGATCTGAAGCAGTGTTGCCAGACCTGTGATGTCTGCCAGCGAGTGGGGAAGCAGGGCGACCTGCGCAAGGCAAAGCCTCAGCACCTCCCCATCATCGATGACCCATTCGGCAGAGTAGCTGTCGATATCATAGGCCCCCTGGCTAAGCCTAGCCCCTCTGGGAAGAAATATATACTGACCATTGTGGACTATGTGACTTGGTACCCCGAGGCAGTCACCCTGAGCAATATTCAGGCTGAAATTGTAGCGAGTGTTCTCCCAGATGGGTTTTCCCTAGGAGATCATTTCGGATTGGCACCCAGTTTACTGATGAAATGGCTGTCCAACTGTGATAATCTTCCCCTGCCCGACGGGTCTTGGGCAGGGTCCATAGATGAGGTCCACTTAGGGTACCGCCTAACCCGAAGGAGAACGCCAACAGGCACAGGAAATGCTGTCAGCAAGGAAGGAGACATTCTCCAACCTGCCTGGGTATACCCCACTAGCCATCCACCGGGTAGAGACTCCCGACCAACAGCCCCTGCAGCAAAACCCCTACCGGGTACCAGAGGCTGTGCGGGGGAACATGCTGCAGGAGATCCAAGAGATGCTCCGGCTAGGGGTCATCGAACCATCCCAGAGTCTTTGGGCCTCCCCAGTCGTGTTGGTCCCGAAACGAGACTACCAGGTTCTATGTGGACTACTGGAGGCTCAACAACAAGACGGTTTCAGGTGCGTACCCCATACCCCGTATAGACAAGCTACTAGATAGGGTGGCTCGGGGCCGGTACCTCACCACTATAGACTTGTGCAAGAGTACTGGCAGATTCCCCTGGTGGCAGATGCTGTCCCCAAGTTGGCATTTGTCACCCCATTTGGCTTGTACCAATTTAAGATGATGCCAGTTGGGTTGAAGAATGCCCCAGCCACTTTCCAGAGGATTGTGAACCGGCTGCTGGATGGCCTCCAGGAGTATGCCTGCACATACCTGGATGTCATCACCATATACAGCCGCACTTGAGAAGGGCACCTAGTACATGTGGGAGCTGTACTAGACAGGATTAGGGAGCCAGGTTGACCCTCAAACCCAGCAAGTGCCACCTAGGGATGGCAGAGGTGCATTACCTAGGACACCGTGTTGGGTGTGGGTCTCAGAAGCGAGAGCAAGCCAAGATACAGACAGTAGCTAACTGCCCGATCCCCGCACTAAGGTCCAGGTGCTGGCCTTCCTAGGGACTGCTGGTTATTACAAGAAGTTTGCCCTAACTAAGTCCCTCACCAACTTGACCCAAAAGACCTTGCCCCAACAAGTAGACTGGGCCCAGAGTGTGAGCAGGCGTTCCAAGCACTCAAGAACACCTTGGTGAGTACTCCTGTCCTGGCTGTTCCTAATCCCCTAAAACATTTTCTTGTTCACACAGATGCCTTCTTGTTTGGGTTAAGAGTAGTACTAAGCCAGGTCGGCGACGATGGCGGCGACTACAACATGACTTACCTCAGCAGGAAGTTACTACCCAGGGAGCTAAGCTATGCCGCATTTGAAAAGGAGTGCCTGGCGGTGGTGTGGGCACTCAAAAAACTACAGCCTTCTGCGGACCTCAATTCACCCTGCTCACGGATCACAACCCACTGGTATGGCTTAACCGGGTCTCTGCGGACAATTCTAGGCTGTTGTGATGGAGCTTGGCGCTACAACCATATGACTTTACCATCCACTATAGACCCGGTAAGCAAAACGACATTATTGAGACAGACAGCCCTGTAAAAGTGATCCGTGAGCACTCCCCCGGACATCCACAAGCCGATCCGTTGGGATCAGACGGTATATGCTGGCTTGTGGTTAAGGGGGAGCTGTGTGGCGGGTCCACTGCCTGTTTGTGAATTGCTGTATTATATTCTGTGTGTTTCCCTGTAACTTTCATATGAATGTGCATGCTCCGCCTTTCTGGAGGTTCTACACGAAGGGAATGCATTCACCTCCCGAACGGGGACAACCCCGATAATTCATTTAGAATGTTGGTATAGAACGTTTGCACCTCGGAATGAGTTGTCAAAACCACAAGGGAAGCCTCCGCGCGTGCCTCCCCTGGGTGGCGGCCCGTTCGTTAGACTGAAGCCATCCAGGGAGAGCATTCATGGATTGCTTTCCACCTCGTTCGGTTCCCAAACGAGGACCTTCCCAGTGCCCCTTGGAATGTTCGCACCAATCAATTAGTACATTGGCAACTTGCAACATAAATGTGGAACCGCAAGGGAAGTAATTAATGAGTGCACCCTGGGTGTCCGCCATTCTTATAGACGGGTGGCGGCCAGGGGGAAGCATTCGTGTCCCGAAAGGAGACGCTTCCTTTGCCTGGTTTCACCCAGGGACCCCGCGAATGGAGGCTGTTCATGACATTTACTGTTCTGGGGGTCCCTGAGATTGGTGGGGGACAAGGGCGGTTTGGCAGGCTTTCTGTAACTGGGAGTCCAGGAGGTGGGAAGCTTTCCCGCACTGGGGCACCCAAGTACAGAGGCTCATGGGATGGGAAACCCTAAAGATGGGAACAGGGGACAAAGGGACTGATGGGTCTCTCTGTATTGTAACTGATTCCGCTCCAGGGAAAGACGTGTCTGAGCAGGGGCAACCAGTTGGGTTGCTAGGAGGCCCGGTACACTTTATATTTAGTGTTCCAGATCTTAGATGAAATGAAGATGATGGTTTGCCCTACTCTGACTAGATCAACCTTCATGTCCTTTATTTATAAAATATTTTACCAGTAAAGATGTCCTGGGTCCACAAAACATTGATACATTATGGTACAATAAAATGTCCTTGGATAAAAGTATGGGCATACAGTACACACTGTAGCAGTCTGAAACCTACTTAGTAAGGCTACCAAGACCTGTAAACAGGCCTGTGCCTGTACTGCTGCATGCTTCGTATACCAAATAGCTCTAAATAAAAATACTGCACACAACAGATACACAAAACAGGTCTCTCCTAGATTTACACCTTCCAGCTTTGCCCATAAGCCTGCCGCCTGACTCTGTATTCGTTAAAACTGTTTTTTTTAAAAGCCATACTCTCTTAAAAAAAACACACAAAAACAAAGGCAATTATGCAAATATATGTTTAATGGTGTAACATAAGCTAATAACTTAGTTATAGGGGTAAAAGTATAAATATTATGTTAAAATGTTAGTAAGTTTCATGTCCATAACGCCTACTTAACTTCAGTGTGTGTTTGTATGAGTATGTGTCAGAATGAGTGTGTGTGTGTTTTTGTATGATTGTGTCTATATGGGTGTGTACATGTGTCTGTATGAGTGTGTGTCTATGACTGTATGGCTGTCTCTTTGTATGTGAGTTTGTATGACTTGGTGAGGGATATTTAAGTTTAAAAGTAATAGTTTAAAAAAAAATCCCCCCCCCCACTGAAAAGGTCATATCTGCAAATATAATTTGAGTGCAAAAGAAATAGGTGAGAACACCCAATTACTCAAAAACATACATACACACCCACCCCTCTTTTTTGCTTTCATAGGATTAAGAGGCTAAGTAGCTGACCGCAAGTGAGACCACCTCTATAAAAGCCAAAGTTTTAGCAGTTTGCTGGTCTGGAGCATTCTGGTGTGTTTTAACACAATGCCAAGGAGGAAAGGACACCAGCAATGATCTTAGATAAGTATTTGTTGCTGCCTAGCAAACTGGGAAGGGTTATAAACATATTTTTAAACAAGTAAAAAAAGTCCATCATTCTACAGTGATGGAGATTATTCAAAAGTGGAAAGCATTCAAGACCGTTACCAATTTTCCCAGAAGTGGACGTCCCAGCAAATACACCTCAGACGGTGCACTGCTCAGAAACATTGCAAAAAAAATAAAAAAATGAATTACATCTCAGACTCCACAGGCCTCAGTTAGTATGTTAAATATTAAAGTTTATAACAGTACAATTAGAAAAAGACTGAACAAGTATGGTTTGGAAGGGTTTCCAGGAAAAGCTTATTCTCTCTAACATAACATGGCAGCACAGCTTAGGTTTGCAAAGTTGCATCTGAGCAAACCAAAAGACTAATGGAACAATGTCTTTTGACAGACAAGACCAAAGTGGAAATGTTTGGCCATAATGCACACACCATGTTTGGGGAAAAACAAACACAACACAAACCTCTCATAACAACTGTCAAGCATGGTGGTGGAGGGGTGATGATTTGGGCTTCTTTTGCAGCCACAGAACCTGGGAACCTTGCGGTCATTAACTCAACCATGAACTCCTCTGTACCAAAGTATTCTAGAGTCAAATGTGAAGCCTAAACAAATGCTAGCAAACCTTAATGAACTGAAGCAACGTTGTAAAGACGAACGAGACAAAATTCCACAACAACTGTGTTAGAGACTGAGTCATAGAAAATTACTACTTCGAGTTATTGCTGCTAAAGATGGTTCTACAAGCTATTGAATCATAAGGTGTACTTACATTTTTACACATGGCTTTGTCATTTTGGCTTTATTTTTGTCAAATAACTGATGACGCGCAATATGTAAAAAGTAATATGACGTGTTGTTCATCCGACATTGCGTTTAATTTTAAGAGCTGCTAAGGAACAGAGGATTGTTACTGTGTCCTGATATGTAAAACCATAGAATAAGGTTTAAAGTGTAGTGTCACGAATGCACCCTACTTCAAGAGTGTGCGTGACATAGTTGTGGTGGTGAAAGTTCACTATTTGTCTGCACTAGACCGGAAATAATGATAAAAAAATAAAAATAAAACACACAACACCCTTACCACCACCCACATTTAACCATAATAATAAAAATATTGCTATTTTAACACTGCCACCACCAAGACAGCTTATAAATGGGGTGCCTTGGTCCCCCAGGTAACTTAATAAAAACCCACCAAATACAACTTAGCACAATATTTAAGCAATTGCAAAACACTAAGTTAGTATCTTTAGGTACTAGACAAAGGCAGAACTTAAAGGAATATTTATATATATATATATATATATATATATATATATATATATATATATATGATAATCAAATTACTTACACCAACAGATAAAAACAAAAAGGGATAAAATAACTAAAGTCCTAATCACTTACTCAGGTTTTCAAAGGAAAATTTCTGCCCAGGGGGTCTCTGTCAAGGAAGATGGTAAATCACTCAAAATTAGCTTCTGGCCCCAAGCAAGTCTAACACACATTTCAGAATCATTAGATATATACCCTGTGGATAACCAAGTCTTGCCCAGGGGTGGAGTTAAGGCGTACCTATAGACACAATAAGTGACCACCCCATTGTGTTCCAGACCATCAATCCAAATAGAAACATGTAGTTCTATCTTGTTAGGGTTTGGAAGGGGTGCAGCCCTGAGACAGCAATATCTCTTTAAGTGCAGGAACCCAATATGCAGAGAAAAATGAGAAACACAAGGAATGAGAGTACAAATAATTATATATTATGAAACGAACAAAAAGACACAAGATAAAAACAAACAGTTTACAGTATGTAACAAACCACCTTTTTTATAGGTAGGATTGTCACAGATCTTGCAGTAACCACAGCCTTCTAGGGTATACAAAGTCCAGGACACAGTCAGCTCGGTTTTCCTTTTTATTCAGTAAGAAAACAGGTGCTTTAAATAATAACAAAAACAAACAAAATCCCTTGCTCTTACTTGAGCTCTTACTAGACAGGAATTGCTATCTGCAATTGGGTGGCTTTCCCACTTACCAATTTTCCAAACAAAAGAAATGTCTTTGCAATAAACACAATTGCCTTTCACTCTCCTCGCTCTGCAGCAGAGCTGCGCTCTTCTTTTAAAGGCCTGTCTACTAATTAACTAGCTACAGGTGAGTGCCAATTAGTTAACTCTTAAATCAGATCTAAATAGTGGTCTGTTACACAGCAACTAATGCTGTTGGAGCATTGGCCCACCCTGCTCTCCAAATACTCCACCCCAGGGACCCATACCATGTTTTGCAGAGCATCAGCTATGCATATTGCAAACTTTAACATCTCTCCCTGGGGCATTTAACTGAAAATCCTCTGGTTGCTGTTTAGCAAATCGTTTAGATGTATCTCCCATCAACAACTATTCCACCTTTACGCTCACAAGTAATACAATGCCAATACAAAATATACAGTAGACATAGGTCTAGCACGGGAGTATCAGGTACAGTCTAGTAGGTTAAATGGAGTACACATGGGTAGGACCGGGCAGGCACCATGAGAGACAGACAAGAGTCAGGTCCAGAACTGCAGGATATGCATCTAGTGCCAAAAGGATGCAAAGTCAGAGTCACAGGATACCAGACCACAGGATGCAAGACCAGAGTCACAGGATACAGGACCAAAGTCACAGGATACAAGACCAGAGGATGCAGGGTCAGAGTCACAGGAAACAAAGCCACAGGATACAAGACCAGAGGATGCAGGGTCAGAGTCACAGGATACATACGAGCAGTCCAGATTCGAAATGCCAGCAAGTTCCCTCTGCACGAGAGATACAGTGACCCCAGATGATCGTTTCAGCCTTGTTAGGCATCATCAGTGAGGCATAGCTGATATCTCTCTAGGCACCGTGAGTAAGGGGTCCACATCTGGATTACCCTTTAAACTTGTGGAGAGCAGAAAAACAGGGTGCAAGAGAATACTGAGAATGGGCAACAGCTGAAATAGCCTGCCCTTTGGTGGGTTCCCACTAAAACCAGCTTGAGAACTGAGCGGGGACCCACCGAAGGGCTAGCTATTTCAGCTGCTGCCCGTTCTCAGTATTCTCTTGCGCACTGAATTTGGTCCATCAGTAAAAAAAAGCTATTGACTCCTTTAACCCTACTCTGAATTTGACCCTCCTGGTATACGTTCGTCTGTGTGAGTCTGTGTGTATGTATGTATATGTGTATAATACACACACACACACACACACACACACACAAACAGAGACACTCTATATGGACAAAAGTATTGGGGCACCTGACCATTACACCAACAAGGATTCTAATGGGAAGACTTTCTGTGGGTATTTTTGCCAATTCATGCAGTAGAGCATTTGTGAGGTCAAGCAGTGATGTTAGTCGAAAAGACTTGGCTCATAATCTCCATTCCAGTTCATCCCAAAGGTGTTCGATGAGGTTGAGGTCAGGGCTCTGTGCAGGGCAGTCAAGGTCTTCCACAGCAAACTCATCCAGCCATGTCTTTTTGTATGCTGAAGAATTAAGATTTCCCTTCACTTGAAGTAAGGGGCAGAGTCAGTGGCGTAGCTAGAGCTTTTGCCGGCCAGGGGGCCCTGAGTTTACAGCCCCTCTTAGCCTGGTCTCATTACGAAGTGCCTCTGGGCCAGCCACATTGTGAGGAATACAGGGAGTAGGGATAGGACGTGATTCGTATCCTCACCCACTCATCACAGACTGTAGCATGTGTATTTGTAAACAATGTTAGTGTTGGAATGCAGTGGTGTATTTGTGTGCCATGTTGGAATGCTGGGGTGTATTTCTAAGCAGTGTTGGTGTTGGAATGCAGCGGTGTATTTGTGTGCCACGTTGGAATGCTGGGGTGTATTTCTAAGCAATGTTGGTGTTGAAACGCAGGGGTGTATTTCTAAGCAGTGCTGGCATTGGAATGCAGGGGTGTATTTGTAAGCCGTTTTGGGTGTTGGAATGTTGGGGTGTATTTGTGTGCAGTGTTGGCTTTGGAATGCTAGGATGTATACATTGCCACACACGGATGTAAACATTGCCACACACAGATACACACACATTCAAAACCACACAGACACACAATTAAACATACACACAGGTACACTGACACACATACATACTGACACAAGTACTCACACTAATACACAGGTACACACACACGTTGACACACCGGTACACAAACACTGACACACTGGTACACAAGCACAGTTATGCACAACCTCATTTACACACAGACCCAGGTACACATAAACACACATCACGCATTACAATTTAAATTTCTTAGCCACCTACTTTACCTACTTTTTGGGTGCAAAAGGTGGTTTCCCTTGGGTATTACTAACCTCCACTTACTCACTCTACCTCTTATTAACCTCTCCCTCACCCAATCTCCTTCTTACTAACCTTCTGGATGAACGAGGCTGATGGGAGTCAGACTCCAGGCTTCCTCAGTCCCTCTCCTCCTACCCATGTGGCACCCTGTTTGCTGAGAGGAAGTAACCAGAACTCACTTTCTCCCCAGGCCCGGGGGGAAGTCGGTCCAGTGAGGTATTAAAGGGCCCCAGCTCCTGATTGCCTTAAACATTGTGACTGCATGCTCCATAGCCACCCCCAAAAAAGTGACGTCTGGGGTCCACCCTAGCTACTCAACTGGGCAGAGCCCAACCCCTGACAAACAGCCCTATACCATTATTCCTCTTCCATCAAACTTTACAGTTGGTACAATGCAGTTTGGCAGGTAACGTTCTCCTGGCATATGCCAAATCCAGACTTGCCCATCATATTGCCAAGCAGAGAAGTGTGACTTGTTTCTCTTTGAACACGTTGTCTCTGCTCCAGAGTTCAGTGGCAGCATGCTTTACACCACTCGATCCGATGCCTGGCATTGTACTTGGTGATGTGAGGCTTGCATACAGCTGCTCGGTTAGTGGCGTACACACAACCCATGGGGCCCCGGTGCGAAAACCGATCCGTGGGCCCCCCCGCGCTTACTCTTTGTGGGCCGGGGCCCCTGCGACCGCGATATGTATGCCAGTGCATGCAGATACACATACACTTAAAGGACCACTACAGACACCCAGATCACATCAGCTCCATGAAGTGGTATGGGTGCCAGGTCCCTCTAGGTTTAACCCTGTAGCTGAAAACATAGCAGTTTCACTGAGGGTTAATCCAGCCTCTAGTGGCTGTCTCATTGACAGCTGCTAGAGGAGCTTCCGCGATTCTCACTGTGAAAATCACAGTGAGAAGATGCTGAACGTCCATAGGAAAGCATAGGAATGCTTTCCTATGGACGGTTTGAATGCGCGTGCGGCTCTTGCCGCGCATGCGCATTCGGTGCTGAGAGGCAGATCGGGGCGGAGGGATCCCCAGCGCCAAAGGAGTCCGGCACTGGAGAAAGGTAAGTGCTGAAGACACACATACACTCTCACGAACAGACGCATACACACTAGCTAACAGACACACACACACACACTCTCACGAACAGATGCATACACACTAGCTAACAGACACACACATTTACTGACAGAGACACACTCAGTGACAGACATACATACACACTCACTGACAGACAGACACATACACACTCACTTACAAAACACACACTCACTAACAGACACCAAACAGACTCACTAACAGACAAACACACAGTAACACACTCACTGACACACAAACTAACACACTCACTGACACACACAAACTAACAAACACACTGACACAAAAACTAACACTAACACACACACACTCTAAAACTAACACACTCTAACATTAACACACACTGACACAAAAAATAACACACACACTAACACACACACACACACAAAAACTAACACACACACTAACATATACACACACACAAAAACTAACACACACACTAACATATACACACTAACACACATTTTTTTTTAAAAAATGTCATCCCCCAGCCTCCCTACCACCCTGGTATGTACGCCACTGTGCTCGGCCATGGAAACCCATTCCATGAAGCTATCACTGAACAGTTTTTGTGATGATATTAATGTGCCATGTTCCTGTCATTTTAACTCTGCAAGTGACAACATTGCTGTTTTTCAGGAACGGCAATGTTTACATAGCAGGGTTAAAATGCCTCCAGTGGCTGTCACTCTGATGGCCAGTGGAGGTGCTTCTGCCGAAATAGCCAAGTAAAAACTCGGCTAGTTAAATAAAATGCACAAAAGCCTCGCAATGCTTTTCTATGGGAACGCATTGGGTTGTCTGAGATCATCAGATTTGATTTCAGGTTTGGAGGCATAGCAGGGCAAGGCCAGCTGTGGTGAGATTGGCGCAGCGCTGGAAAATAGGTGAGTAAAATCACCTAAGAAAAAGGGGAACCTTAGCAGTGCTTTTAAAACCATAGTGTCAGGAATACAGGTTTGTATTCCTGACCCTATAGTGTTCATTTAAGTCACATTTGTTTATGTTATTGCAGCCCTAGCCACACCTCCCCTGGCTGTGACTTGCACAACCTGCATTAAAAAGTGGTTTCATTTTAAGATTTTCTTAATCGAGTAATGAGACTCACTGCTGATTGGCCCGCTGGGGTTTTTAAACATTCTTCATTTGGAGGTAAGGCTTAGCCCCTGAAAAAGGTGCAACAGTATGCACTGAAATGCGCGTCGCGTTTTGTTATTTATTACTCACCTTTTTGCACTTATGGAGGCACTGATGGTTTCGTTATGTTTAGGGGGGCTTAGGAGATATAGGGTATCTGTATTGCGATATCAGGGACAGACTCAGAACACCCATGAAGGTGTTTCCTTAGGAGCAGTAGGGATACTTTGTAGGCAGTAGTTGCTATATTTTTGATTAAATGTAACCAGATATCCTTTTATGCTCTTTTCTTTGGTTGTTATCTGTCCCTTTAGCTCTAGCTCTTGCTTATTTTGTACTTAGAAACTTGGCATATACAGCTGAGCCCTGCTTACTACCATGTACCTCTTATTTCCTTTTTTGGTATCAGCTCAGTTTACCATCTAGACCACATCACTATTGGCGCTAAACAGTTAGTCATTTGGAGGCAGAATTTAGCCCCTAACGACAATTATTATTGCTCCTAAGTTGATTTATTTTAGACTTTGGGTTATCTGTACTGATACTTTAAGACTACATAGGGTCTTGCATTAGTACTGTCTCCGGATATCCCCCTTTTTATTTTGTATACCAATATAGTTCTATGATGGAGAATATTAGAGACTTTTTTGATTAAGTAGCAGGATACACTTCTTTTTACCCCCTTTAGTTCTAAGCATTGCTTAACAGGTTGCGATTTATATTTGCTTTATCCCCGATTCTAACAATTAAAGCCAGTACAGTGTCTCCCCCCTCTTGCTCTGTGGGGAGACATTTTTCGTTCACTCTATTTTTCTTTATATCTATATCTTTTGGGTCCAAGCCCCATTTGGGTGGATCTGGCACCACCCCAGTGACCAATGTGTGTCTATCCCAGTTGCCACTGGGGTTACACACACTATCTCTGTTTGTATCTACATAGTTACATAGCTGAAAAGAGACTTGTGTCCATCAAGTTCAGCCTTCCTCACATTTGTTTTTTGCTGTTGATCCAAAAGAAGGCAAAAAACCCAGTTTGAAGCACAATTTTGCAACAAGCTAGGAAAAAAATTCCTTCTTGACCCCAGAATGGCAGTCAGATTTATCCTTGGATCAAGCAGTTATTACCCTACATTGAAAGATTATATCCTTGAATATTCTGTTCTTGCAAGTATGCATCTAGTAGCCTTTTGAACATCTGTATGGACTCTGATAAAACCACTTCTTCAGGCAGAGAATTCCACATCCTGATTGTTCTTACAGTAAAAAAAAAACTTTCCTTTGCCTTAGACGAAATCTTCTTTCTTCCAGTCTAAACGCATGGCCTCGTGTCCTATGTAAAGTCCGGTTTGTGAATAGATTTCCACACAATGGTTTGTATTGGCCCCAAATATATTTGTATAATGTTATCATATCCCCTCTCAGGCAACGTTTTTCTAAACTAAATAGGTTTAAATTTGTTAACCTTTCTTCATAGCTGATATGTTCCATTCCTTTTATTAATTTTGTAGCCCGCCTTTGCACTTTTTCTAGTGCCATAATATCCTTCTTTAGAACAGGTGCCCAAAATTGCACAGCATATTCAATATGTGGTCTTACCAGTGATTTATAAAGAGGCACAATTATATTCTCGTCTCGAGAATAAATGCCCTTTTTCATGCATGACAATACCTTACTGGCCTTGGCCACTGCTGATTGACATTGCACATTGTTGCATAGTTTGTTGTCTATAACAATTCCCAAGTCCTTTTCGTGTGTTGTTATCCCTAATTCGCTTCCATTAAGGGTTAACTTGCTTTATACGTTTTTATCTCCTGTTCTGTAAATTGAACTTTCATCATACACAGGAGGCTCTTGCGGGGTCTAGGTGGCAGTTAATAGAGTAAGAGATAAGACATTCTAAATTAAACAGACTGTGAAAGTATGTGTAAAGGAACAGTATATGGTCAGGAACACAAACATGTATTCCTGACCATATATTGTTAAAACCGCCATCTTACACCCCTCCACACCCCCCATTACCCACCTACATATAGCAAAGTCTTACTTTTATTCAAGTCTGTTGCTGCTGACCCCTGAACTGCCTGCTTGGCTGACATCACCAGAAGTGATTGTCTGAGCCAATCACAATGCTTTCCCATAGGATTGGTTGAGCTTTTCATAGGCAAATCAGGGCCAGAGCCAGCACAAGTCAAACACAGCCCTGGCAAAACAGCATCTTCACTGTTTACTGCAAAATACCTGAAGGGACAAATACAATAAGCTGTAGTTGTTCTGGTGACTATAGTGCCCCTTTAAACATTAGATCTCACTTTACAGGAAGTGTTTAGGTGCCGAGGGCTGCTTAAACAAAGTTATTTTAAATCCTAAATGACAGAAAATTGAGCAGTGAGACTGTAGGAGCTTGATCTATACACCAAAGCTGCTTCATTAAGCTAAAGTTATTATGGTGCCTATACTATCCCTTTAATGTTTTGTTGGGTAAACATAAAGGGTATAATAAAAAAGAAAAAGTCCTTTAACAAAAAAACATATATTGGGGTGGCGGGGCCTGGCCAGCATGGTGGACAGACGTGTTTGGAATGGGCTTTTCAAATGCATCTGATAAACCCTCATTTTCAGCCCTGAATCCAGATGCAACCTTATAGTACACTTACCTGCTTCTGCTCGCCGAGGTACTCTTTGGAGGGAGTTTGCAGCTTTACAGAAGCGAAAATAAAAATACAAATACAAATGGTGAGAGCACTCAAATAAAATAATTACGATACAGTTACCCAAACTGGATTATCATCTGGAAGTAAAAACAGAGATAAAAAGAGAACATAGGGTAATAACGTAATAACAAACAATTGGAGACTCAATTACTGGTCGCACTCACATAACAAGAGCCACTTCAAAAGCTGGCTCAAACTTGCATGCCTTGAATCACAAACTCTCTCAGGGCTTTCACTGGGTCCTTTCTTGTAGTTCTGTTCCATACACCACCAAGAAACGCAGGTTCAAGGGGTAACCATATACTTTATTGTAAAAGGAATAAAAACTACATAAAACGAAGGAAGTCCCTTAATAGTAAAAAGTCCACAGAGCACCTGACGCGTTTCGGCAATAAGCCTTCATCCGAGGTGATTCTCATGATCCACGGCATGCTGTTTTATATGTTGTTCTTTCGCGCCCTTTTTCGCCGCTTTCGCGGCACTTTACTTCCGGGTCCGACGTCGAGGCGCATCCTGCGTCATCACGTCCCGACGTCTATCCTCACTTCCGGTTGGGGGACACATTAAGACGTATCAGAAACGTCATTGAAAACGGAGCTTCCTTAAATTGTATTGCTCCTAACATTTAAACGTCCAAAGTAGTAAAAAATGGCACAATTCTTATTAGAGAGAAAAATATAGATAGTACAATCATTAAAATCAGGTACAGATGATATATAAATAATAAAAGCAAAACTGGAAATCTAAATAATGGAGAATACAAAAGAAAAAAAGTTCATATATATAAAAGAATAAAAAAATAAAAAATATATATAAGGAGATCCAAATAAATAAATGTAAAATAGTATATTGATTAAAATATATATGGAAGTATTACAATAAATCCTAAAAATTAAATATATCTATTGATCTCAAAATCAACATTAAGACCTTGTGGTGACATTGTATCAAGTTCAAAAATCCACTTCATCTCTGCCAATCCCAGAACATATTCTTTATTACCTCCCCTCCAATGTAATTTAATTTGATCAATACCTATAAACTCTAGGCCCTTGGGATCACCATTATGAGCCTGTAAAAAATGATTGGAAACATTGTGATTAACAAATTTACGTTGGATATTGTAAATATGTTCCCTAATACGGATTTTCAGACTACGTGTAGTCTTACCAATATACTGGAGCCCACATGGGCACGTAACCATATAGATCACATCTTTGCTAGAACATGTTAAAAAGGACTTAATCTGATATTCTTTTTTAGTTACACCTGACACAAATTGCGTGATTTTCTTATTTTTATTTAATCTTAAAGAACAACCTCTACATGTGCCGCAAAAATGGAATCCTTTACTTCCCTTTAGGAAGTTTCCATCTTCCTCATTTTTATCTTTATCTAAAAAACTTCGAGTTAAAATTTGTTTGAAGTTATTAGCTCCTCTAAAAATAAATCTCGGTTTATCGTTTAGAAAAGGGAGTACACCAGGATCTTCTTTAAGTACATTCCAATGTTTTTTAATAACTTTTTGTAATAAAAAATTATTCGTACTAAAATTAAAAATAAGAGGGATTTTTTCTCCATCCTCTTCACTTTTTTTAAAATTCTCTAGATTATCCTTAATTTTATATTTTAAAAGTCCTTGTCTCTTCTTATCTCCAATTTCCTTCTCAATTTTATCTAAATTTCCTTTTTTATATCCCTTTTCAATAAATTTTCCCTTTAAAATCTCTCCTTGTTTAAAAAATTCTTGTTCTTCAGTGCAATTCCTCTTTAGCCTTAAAAATTGACCTTTAGGGATATTACTAAGCCAGGGTTTAAAATGACAACTTTTCAGGTCTATAAAACTATTAACGTCAACAGTTTTAAAAAAAGTCTTACTCTTAATGGCACATTTATCTATATAAATGAGGAGATCTAAAAAATTAATATGATCATTACTTATATCATAAGATAGACTGATATTATAAAAATTCTGATTAAGAGACGAAATAAATTGTTCTAGGGAATTCCTACTCCCTTTCCAAATAATAAAAATATCATCAATATAACGCTTATATAGGACCAGATTTGCCCCGATGTCCTCCTTAGAGAAGATATACTTTTCTTCCCAGAAGGACATAAAAAGATTGGCATAGCTCGGGGCAAATCTGGTCCCCATAGCTGTACCTAAAATCTGCAAATAAAATTCGTTTTCAAACCAGAAAAAATTATTTTTGAGAATAAAATCTATTGCTTTAATTAAAAATTCTATTTGTAACTCATCAATATCCTTTAGCTTTTCTAGATAAAATTTAACGGCTTCACAGCCTTTTTCATGTTCTATAATTGTGTATAAGCTTTTAACATCACACGTGGCCATGATATAATCTTCTTGCCATTCAAAATTATCTAAAATTAGTAAAAGGCTCATTGTGTCCTTGAGGTATGCTGGGCATTCAATAACTTTTTTTTGTAAAAAATGGTCTATATATTGGGATAAAGGTGACAACAAAGATCCTATCCCCGAGACTATCGGTCTACCCGGCGGGTTAGTAGCGTCTTTATGAATTTTAGGTAAGACATAGATTACCGGTATTTTAGGATACTTAACATCTAAAAAATCATACTCTTTTTTAGTTAAAATTCCCAAATCTAACCCTTCATCTAAAAATTTCTTAAAATTTAATTTTATCTCGGGGAGTGGGTTATTAATTAATTTTTTATATGTCTTATCATCATTAAGTTGCTTATAAATCTCCTGTAAATATTTTCTTTTATCCCAGACCACAACTCCTCCGCCCTTATCCGCTGGTTTGATAATTACAGATTTATCTTCTTTCAAATCTTTTAAAGCTAGCTTTTCTTCTTTTGTAAGATTTTCCTGATATTTATTTATTGGCTTAATCTTTTTTATATCTTTTAAGCATAATTTTTCAAATGTGCGTATTACATCTGATTTACAATTAATTGGATAAAACGAAGATTTATTTTTTAAATTAGTATGAATAAAATTATTCTCTACATCTAAAACCCTTTCTGGTAATGAAATATTCTTAAAATACTTTTTAAGACATAATTTCCTTAAAAACCTATTTAAATCTAAAAAAGAATCAAATTTATCCAGATTGCAACTTGGGGCAAACTTAAAACCCTTTTTAAAAATACTTATATGGGCTTTAGTTAACAATTTATCAGATAAATTAAAAACTCTAAAATTTTCTGATTCTTCTTTGTTCCCTATTTTCTCCAAAAGTTTTCGTTCCTCCTCTTTTTTTCTTTCTCCCTGATTTCTAATTCTTCCTCTTCTAGTTCTCGGGATCTTTTGAGGGGGGTATTGATTTTTCTCCTCTCCCTCATCTCTAAGGGTCTTCCTCCTAAAAAAACATCTTGTTCTCGATGATTTTTAAGATGTTCAAATCTGTTAAATGTTGGAATTACATTATTGGTTTTTGGAGTCCATCTAGTGGGTAATTTATCGTTTTCATCTTTTCTACTATATCTTCTTGGTCTCCTGGGTTTAACTTCAATCCAATCATCCTGTTCTTTTTGGTACTGTCTATTTGGATACCTGGTCTTTCTTTCTGGCCATGATTTTTCTCCCCGATCTGATTTCTTAAAAGGACCAGAAAAAGACTGATCTTTTCTATCAAAAAAATTATTCCTCTTATTTTGTTTTGAGGAATTCAAGTTTCTATTTCTTTGATCATTATTATTTCGAGGGGGTCTAATCTGTCCACTTTTATAATCTTCCTGATCCCTTTGGAGTTTCCTCTTTTTATTCTCAATAACTGTAATTTCAATATTTTTGATTTTCTTAATCATTATATCTATTATCTCATTTAGTTCATCCATATTCTTAAAAGGTTCTAAACGGGACTGCAATTCTTTAATAGAGATATCTAATTGATGTAGAACTTGAGACTTTTGCTCCACTAGAATCCCCATCATATGTTTTGAAAAAGATTCTAGGGAATTGTTCCAAATGTCCATAAACACTACATTGTCTTGGTCAGAAGTTGGCAATTTATGAAACCTAAGGCCTCTTGGTGTAATTTGGAGAGTAGTATATTTCTCTAACATAAAAACCTCCCATTTTAGCTTCATTTCTTTAATTAGGAGCCGTTCTAATTGAAGACATATTGTGTCTAAATCATTAGTCTTAACAATACTACCACTTTTACTTATAGTTTCTCCTGAAAATTTTGTCTCCAAATCTTTAAGCCAACCTGACCTTAACTGTCCGATGGACATAATAGAGGAAAAATTCACCAAATACAGTGGCTGACAAAAGTAAATAACAATAAAATATACTGGTGAAAAAGTCCTAACAGAAAAGGTGCTACAATCACCTTAGTGGAGCCACAGAAACCACTAAATAAACACAAGTGAAAATAAAAATACAAATGGTGAGAGCACTCAAATAAAATAATTACGATACAGTTACCCAAACTGGATTATCATCTGGAAGTAAAAACAGAGATAAAAAGAGAACATAGGGTAATAACGTAATAACAAACAATTGGAGACTCAATTACTGGTCGCACTCACATAACAAGAGCCACTTCAAAAGCTGGCTCAAACTTGCATGCCTTGAATCACAAACTCTCTCAGGGCTTTCACTGGGTCCTTTCTTGTAGTTCTGTTCCATGCACCACCAAGAAACGCAGGTTCAAGGGGTAACCATATACTTTATTGTAAAAGGAATAAAAACTACATAAAACGAAGGAAGTCCCTTAATAGTAAAAAGTCCACAGAGCACCTGACGCGTTTCGGCAATAAGCCTTCATCCGAGGTGATTCTCATGATCCACGGCATGCTGTTTTATATGTTGTTCTTTCGCGCCCTTTTTCGCCGCTTTCGCGGCACTTTACTTCCGGGTCCGACGTCGAGACGCATCCTGCGTCATCACGTCCCGACGTCTATCCTCACTTCCGGTTGGGGGACACATTAAGACGTATCAGAAACGTCATTGAAAACGGAGCTTCCTTAAATTGTATTGCTCCTAACATTTAAACGTCCAAAGTAGTAAAAAATGGCACAATTCTTATTAGAGAGAAAAATATAGATAGTACAATCATTAAAATCAGGTACAGATGATATATAAATAATAAAAGCAAAACTGGAAATCTAAATAATGGAGAATACAAAAGAAAAAAAGTTCATATATATAAAAGAATAAAAAAATAAAAAATATATATAAGGAGATCCAAATAAATAAATGTAAAATAGTATATTGATTAAAATATATATGGAAGTATTACAATAAATCCTAAAAATCAATATATTAATCAATATACTATTTTACATTTATTTATTTGGATCTCCTTATATATATTTTTTATTTTTTTATTCTTTTATATATATGAACTTTTTTTCTTTTGTATTCTCCATTATTTAGATTTCCAGTTTTGCTTTTATTATTTATATATCATCTGTACCTGATTTTAATGATTGTACTATCTATATTTTTCTCTCTAATAAGAATTGTGCCATTTTTTACTACTTTGGACGTTTAAATGTTAGGAGCAATACAATTTAAGGAAGCTCCGTTTTCAATGACGTTTCTGATACGTCTTAATGTGTCCCCCAACCGGAAGTGAGGATAGACGTCGGGACGTGATGACGCAGGATGCGTCTCGACGTCGGACCCGGAAGTAAAGTGCCGCGAAAGCGGCGAAAAAGGGCGCGAAAGAACAACATATAAAACAGCATGCCGTGGATCATGAGAATCACCTCGGATGAAGGCTTATTGCCGAAACGCGTCAGGTGCTCTGTGGACTTTTTACTATTAAGGGACTTCCTTCGTTTTATGTAGTTTTTATTCCTTTTACAATAAAGTATATGGTTACCCCTTGAACCTGCGTTTCTTGGTGGTGCATGGAACAGAACTACAAGAAAGGACCCAGTGAAAGCCCTGAGAGAGTTTGTGATTCAAGGCATGCAAGTTTGAGCCAGCTTTTGAAGTGGCTCTTGTTATGTGAGTGCGACCAGTAATTGAGTCTCCAATTGTTTGTTATTACGTTATTACCCTATGTTCTCTTTTTATCTCTGTTTTTACTTCCAGATGATAATCCAGTTTGGGTAACTGTATCGTAATTATTTTATTTGAGTGCTCTCACCATTTGTATTTTTATTTTCACTTGTGTTTATTTAGTGGTTTCTGTGGCTCCACTAAGGTGATTGTAGCACCTTTTCTGTTAGGACTTTTTCACCAGTATATTTTATTGTTATTTACTTTTGTCAGCCACTGTATTTGGTGAATTTTTCCTCTATTATGTCCATCGGACAGTTAAGGTCAGGTTGGCTTAAAGATTTGGAGACAAAATTTTCAGGAGAAACTATAAGTAAAAGTGGTAGTATTGTTAAGACTAATGATTTAGACACAATATGTCTTCAATTAGAACGGCTCCTAATTAAAGAAATGAAGCTAAAATGGGAGGTTTTTATGTTAGAGAAATATACTACTCTCCAAATTACACCAAGAGGCCTTAGGTTTCATAAATTGCCAACTTCTGACCAAGACAATGTAGTGTTTATGGACATTTGGAACAATTCCCTAGAATCTTTTTCAAAACATATGATGGGGATTCTAGTGGAGCAAAAGTCTCAAGTTCTACATCAATTAGATATCTCTATTAAAGAATTGCAGTCCCGTTTAGAACCTTTTAAGAATATGGATGAACTAAATGAGATAATAGATATAATGATTAAGAAAATCAAAAATATTGAAATTACAGTTATTGAGAATAAAAAGAGGAAACTCCAAAGGGATCAGGAAGATTATAAAAGTGGACAGATTAGACCCCCTCGAAATAATAATGATCAAAGAAATAGAAACTTGAATTCCTCAAAACAAAATAAGAGGAATAATTTTTTTGATAGAAAAGATCAGTCTTTTTCTGGTCCTTTTAAGAAATCAGATCGGGGAGAAAAATCATGGCCAGAAAGAAAGACCAGGTATCCAAATAGACAGTACCAAAAAGAACAGGATGATTGGATTGAAGTTAAACCCAGGAGACCAAGAAGATATAGTAGAAAAGATGAAAACGATAAATTACCCACTAGATGGACTCCAAAAACCAATAATGTAATTCCAACATTTAACAGATTTGAACATCTTAAAAATCATCGAGAACAAGATGTTTTTTTAGGAGGAAGACCCTTAGAGATGAGGGAGAGGAGAAAAATCAATACCCCCCTCAAAAGATCCCGAGAACTAGAAGAGGAAGAATTAGAAATCAGGGAGAAAGAAAAAAAGAGGAGGAACGAAAACTTTTGGAGAAAATAGGGAACAAAGAAGAATCAGAAAATTTTAGAGTTTTTAATTTATCTGATAAATTGTTAACTAAAGCCCATATAAGTATTTTTAAAAAGGGTTTTAAGTTTGCCCCAAGTTGCAATCTGGATAAATTTGATTCTTTTTTAGATTTAAATAGGTTTTTAAGGAAATTATGTCTTAAAAAGTATTTTAAGAATATTTCATTACCAGAAAGGGTTTTAGATGTAGAGAATAATTTTATTCATACTAATTTAAAAAATAAATCTTCGTTTTATCCAATTAATTGTAAATCAGATGTAATACGCACATTTGAAAAATTATGCTTAAAAGATATAAAAAAGATTAAGCCAATAAATAAATATCAGGAAAATCTTACAAAAGAAGAAAAGCTAGCTTTAAAAGAAGATAAATCTGTAATTATCAAACCAGCGGATAAGGGCGGAGGAGTTGTGGTCTGGGATAAAAGAAAATATTTACAGGAGATTTATAAGCAACTTAATGATGATAAGACATATAAAAAATTAATTAATAACCCACTCCCCGAGATAAAATTAAATTTTAAGAAATTTTTAGATGAAGGGTTAGATTTGGGAATTTTAACTAAAAAAGAGTATGATTTTTTAGATGTTAAGTATCCTAAAATACCGGTAATCTATGTCTTACCTAAAATTCATAAAGACGCTACTAACCCGCCGGGTAGACCGATAGTCTCGGGGATAGGATCTTTGTTGTCACCTTTATCCCAATATATAGACCATTTTTTACAAAAAAAAGTTATTGAATGCCCAGCATACCTCAAGGACACAATGAGCCTTTTACTAATTTTAGATAATTTTGAATGGCAAGAAGATTATATCATGGCCACGTGTGATGTTAAAAGCTTATACACAATTATAGAACATGAAAAAGGCTGTGAAGCCGTTAAATTTTATCTAGAAAAGCTAAAGGATATTGATGAGTTACAAATAGAATTTTTAATTAAAGCAATAGATTTTATTCTCAAAAATAATTTTTTCTGGTTTGAAAACGAATTTTATTTGCAGATTTTAGGTACAGCTATGGGGACCAGATTTGCCCCGAGCTATGCCAATCTTTTTATGTCCTTCTGGGAAGAAAAGTATATCTTCTCTAAGGAGGACATCGGGGCAAATCTGGTCCTATATAAGCGTTATATTGATGATATTTTTATTATTTGGAAAGGGAGTAGGAATTCCCTAGAACAATTTATTTCGTCTCTTAATCAGAATTTTTATAATATCAGTCTATCTTATGATATAAGTAATGATCATATTAATTTTTTAGATCTCCTCATTTATATAGATAAATGTGCCATTAAGAGTAAGACTTTTTTTAAAACTGTTGACGTTAATAGTTTTATAGACCTGAAAAGTTGTCATTTTAAACCCTGGCTTAGTAATATCCCTAAAGGTCAATTTTTAAGGCTAAAGAGGAATTGCACTGAAGAACAAGAATTTTTTAAACAAGGAGAGATTTTAAAGGGAAAATTTATTGAAAAGGGATATAAAAAAGGAAATTTAGATAAAATTGAGAAGGAAATTGGAGATAAGAAGAGACAAGGACTTTTAAAATATAAAATTAAGGATAATCTAGAGAATTTTAAAAAAAGTGAAGAGGATGGAGAAAAAATCCCTCTTATTTTTAATTTTAGTACGAATAATTTTTTATTACAAAAAGTTATTAAAAAACATTGGAATGTACTTAAAGAAGATCCTGGTGTACTCCCTTTTCTAAACGATAAACCGAGATTTATTTTTAGAGGAGCTAATAACTTCAAACAAATTTTAACTCGAAGTTTTTTAGATAAAGATAAAAATGAGGAAGATGGAAACTTCCTAAAGGGAAGTAAAGGATTCCATTTTTGCGGCACATGTAGAGGTTGTTCTTTAAGATTAAATAAAAATAAGAAAATCACGCAATTTGTGTCAGGTGTAACTAAAAAAGAATATCAGATTAAGTCCTTTTTAACATGTTCTAGCAAAGATGTGATCTATATGGTTACGTGCCCATGTGGGCTCCAGTATATTGGTAAGACTACACGTAGTCTGAAAATCCGTATTAGGGAACATATTTACAATATCCAACGTAAATTTGTTAATCACAATGTTTCCAATCATTTTTTACAGGCTCATAATGGTGATCCCAAGGGCCTAGAGTTTATAGGTATTGATCAAATTAAATTACATTGGAGGGGAGGTAATAAAGAATATGTTCTGGGATTGGCAGAGATGAAGTGGATTTTTGAACTTGATACAATGTCACCACAAGGTCTTAATGTTGATTTTGAGATCAATAGATATATTTAATTTTTAGGATTTATTGTAATACTTCCATATATATTTTAATCAATATACTATTTTACATTTATTTATTTGGATCTCCTTATATATATTTTTTATTTTTTTATTCTTTTATATATATGAACTTTTTTTCTTTTGTATTCTCCATTATTTAGATTTCCAGTTTTGCTTTTATTATTTATATATCATCTGTACCTGATTTTAATGATTGTACTATCTATATTTTTCTCTCTAATAAGAATTGTGCCATTTTTTACTACTTTGGACGTTTAAATGTTAGGAGCAATACAATTTAAGGAAGCTCCGTTTTCAATGACGTTTCTGATACGTCTTAATGTGTCCCCCAACCGGAAGTGAGGATAGACGTCGGGACGTGATGACGCAGGATGCGTCTCGACGTCGGACCCGGAAGTAAAGTGCCGCGAAAGCGGCGAAAAAGGGCGCGAAAGAACAACATATAAAACAGCATGCCGTGGATCATGAGAATCACCTCGGATGAAGGCTTATTGCCGAAACGCGTCAGGTGCTCTGTGGACTTTTTACTATTAAGGGACTTCCTTCGTTTTATGTAGTTTTTATTCCTTTTACAATAAAGTATATGGTTACCCCTTGAACCTGCGTTTCTTGGTGGTGCATGGAACAGAACTACAAGAAAGGACCCAGTGAAAGCCCTGAGAGAGTTTGTGATTCAAGGCATGCAAGTTTGAGCCAGCTTTTGAAGTGGCTCTTGTTATGTGAGTGCGACCAGTAATTGAGTCTCCAATTGTTTGTTATTACGTTATTACCCTATGTTCTCTTTTTATCTCTGTTTTTACTTCCAGATGATAATCCAGTTTGGGTAACTGTATCGTAATTATTTTATTTGAGTGCTCTCACCATTTGTATTTTTATTTTCACTTGTGTTTATTTAGTGGTTTCTGTGGCTCCACTAAGGTGATTGTAGCACCTTTTCTGTTAGGACTTTTTCACCAGTATATTTTATTGTTACAAACTGATTAGTGGTGAAGTAGAGTTGGCAAGAAAAAATGCATTTGTGAATAAGAAATGCTGTATACTTTAGGGAAAGGTTGTTTAAAGTCATATAGTTAGCTTTCTGGATTTTACATTTTGCTAGACATGTGCAATTCGTTTCGTTCTGAATGTGAATTCGGACAAATTTCGGGCAATTTTGATATTTAATCCAAAGTGCTTTGGATTTCTGAAAAGTTGCAAAACAAGAGAGGGAGGGAAAATTACATGAATTATGACAGAGGTAGGGTTAGGGGTTAGTATTAGGGGTAGGGGTAGAGTTGGGGTAGTGTTAGGGGTACACTAAGCATTAGGATAGGGTTAGCGGTCGGAGTAGGGTAATGGTATAGTTAGGGGTAGGATTAGGGGTAGGGTTAAGGGTAGTGTAGCGGAGTAGCAGGGGTTAATCCAATAGCTCTCCGCTGGGTACAAAGATTCAACATACAAAATCACAGGAACACAGCATAATCCACCTCCCCGAGGACTAGACGACACATAATCTGGGAGTCAACTGATGTCTTTATTCACAGGTCTGCTTTTATGCATTTTTCCCATGCAAGGGAGGTAACTTCCATAATTACTACAGTAACCAATCACACAGTGGTCACCTCCCCTACATCTCCTCCCCTTAGATTAACAATTAACATGATTAATATGTACACAGTTTTCCCCAATTTGTGGATGTCCCCTAAATACAGGGGGTACATGGTTGCATGAGGGGTCCCCTGGTAGCCCTAATCTGGGTGAGCAACATACTCAAAATTCACCCAGATTGGACCAGGGGTTCGGGAGTTATAGCAGGTGAAAGATTTAACCGACCGCACGGGCACAGTAGCCGAAAATAGTTCCATGAATTCTGGCCCTGCGGTCGGTCTCTTCTTGTGAATCAAAAGTCCCGAAAGTCTATGGCATCCAGGCTTCATTTACTGTTCGAATGAATTCCCTTGTTCGTGGGATCCACATACCGAATGCTGAGGTGTTCGCGTGGTTGATTTGTGCCTTTTGAGCATACTGGAGGTCTTAGCGGTACTTGGTTAGACAAATGCCCGGTTTGAGTTCCAGGCGTTCGACGACCAAGTACCGTTGTTCGTATGTAAGATGGCCGCTGCCACGTGTTCGGTAGGCGAAATGGTGGCCACACACGCACTCGCAATTAGCACGCTTTGCAACATTGTTGCTTTTGGTAATAGGAGGCACACGACCACACCGGGGTGGTCCCTCGTTCGGCAGTTTGAGAGCATTCACATAGATGATAGTACAATCCATTAGTGAACCGAGTCTCTGCCTCTACACACATACGGCTATTATAATCCCAGCGTTCATTCGCATAGAAAAGTTAGTATCTTAGTGGCAGGGTTTGCCACAGGTAGGGCTATGGTAGGGTTAAGGTTAGGGGTAGGAATTGCCAAATTCCCAAATTGCCGACATCCCAAATTGCCAAAGTCACAAATTTCGGAAGAGAGGAACCGAACCGTAGTGCCGAATTGCAGAAGTGCCAAATTTGTTTTCTTACCCGAATTTCCGAACCAAATTTTTTGATAAAGCACTTCACTACATTTTACTCTAAGCCCTACAAATTTGAATGTCTTTGTATGTATAATGCAGAAAGGAAACATTTATCGGCTGCAAAATTTTAATTATTTAAAAATATAGAACTGTCGTCAAACACACATTGCACTATAATATACAACAGTGATCTGCAGTGGTTATGGTGCTTAGAGTGACAATTTAAAACAAACAGACAAAGTCAAAAGTTTTCATAGGGCCCTTCAAGCTGTGTCTCTTCTATATGTTTGGTGGTAATGCACTGACAGTACTTAAAGCAAAATTATGATACCTTTTATAGCTTGCCATGCATATTTACATGAACAGTTCAAACAGTTTCTGAATAAAAGCGTGGTGGGTCAATATTTCTCCGGTCTACCTGACAATCTTTAAACATAACGGAAATTAAGATTGGTATGCACTGGCCTTTTTAATGTATGTTACGGTGGTAGTGAGTACAACTACTCTGTCAATTAAATTTCAGTTACCAAGTTTAGCATTGTCTTTACATTATATGCACTTTCTATTATAAACCACTAGGTGGTAATCTAGGTTTTCATACAACAAGGAACTCAAATAATAAAAAAAAAACAGTCATTAACAGAAGACCAAATTGAGGTTTTCATATTTGCGCATTTCTCTACAAGAACAGTGAATGTTGTACTGTTTTCTTGAAAAACTGCAGATATATCATTATTATTATTGCCATTTATATAGCGCCAACAGATTCCGTAGCGCTTTACAATATTATGAGAGGGGATTTAACTATAAATAGGACAATTACAAATAAACTTACAGGAACAATAGGTTGAAGAGGACCCTGCTCAATCGAGCTTACATTCTATAGGAGGTGGGGTGTAAAACACATTAGGACAGGAATTTGCAATCAAATAAGGTGGGCTGCCCTTTAGGAGAGGGCAAGAGATAGGTATGTGAGGTAGGGGTTAGTCTTGGAGGCCATAAGCTTTCCTAAAGAGATGGGTTTTAAGGCACTTCTTAAAAGATGCAAGACTAGGGGAGAGTCTCATGGCGGGAGGCAGGCTATTCCATAGGAAGGGAGCCGCCCGCGAGAAGTCCTGCAAGCGTGAGTTGGCTGTACGGGTGCGGACAACGGACAGGAGGTGGTCACGGGCAGAGCGGAGAGACCGAGAAGGGACATACCTATGGATCTGTGAGGAGATATAAGAGGGGCTAGAGTTGTTCAGTGCTTTATAGGTGTGAGTTAGTGCCTTGAATTGACTCCTCTAGCACACAGGAAGCCAATGTAAGGACTGGCAGAGGGGTGAGGTGTGAGAGAACCGACTAGAGAGGAAAATCAGTCTTGCAGCAGCGTTCATTACAGACTGTAGGGGTGCAGTACGGCTTTTGGGAAGACCAAGCAGGAGAGGGTTACAATAATCCATGCGGGAAATTACTATCAATAGATAAATAGTAGATTTGTGCATTTGGTTCATTCCAAACCACAATTTATCTGAATTTCTGGTGATCAACGGGTCTTTTGAATGATGTAAATCTGGATTGCCATATGACCGCATTATTACAAAAGCAAACTGGAAATTGTACAAGTTGGTTTAGTTGACTCGTGATTCAGAGTTACTGCCATGGCGCCAAAAATAAATGTACAATATATAAATAAAAGTTTTTATATAAATATAATATACAAATATATAATAAGGAAATGCATAGGTAGTATATACAAATTTATTTTTTACTGCTTTTTTCCCCTCCCTGATGGTTACTTCTCAACTGATCAGTGAGCCAAATGATGGGAAAATGCCAGCGTGCTGCAAAATATATACATAATATTAATATGATGTATATGTGTCAAAGTGAATAGATTGGCCCATTTATATGCCCTTTTGGTTTAACTGAACCATTTTTCTAAAATCTTTTGCATAATTCAGGTAAGTTGAACTGGGCAAATAGACAATAATCAGGTGACTGAACACAATTTTTTTTTTGAATGAAGTGATTCAGACTGAAACCCGCATTAGATGGGGGTCCAAAAAAATGATTTCTCCAGGATCCTTTCTACATTAGTTCCACTACTGGTATCCAATCTATATGCTAGTGGACTGGGTGGCATTTGCACCACATCCCTTATTGACAGTTTTTCCATGGCAAGGAATGGATTCTTTATATTCCACATGACTACCATACATTTAAAGTGGAGAAACCTTGAAGTAAAAGGGGTTGATTTCTTGTTGTCTCCTCCCACTAGTCTCACAGTTCATCACATCCACTCTTTCATTTCACAAGAGAACATTACGAATCTGCTTTCTTATGTGAACAGTCTTAAAAGTGAGAAAAATGATGCAAAACTATTACCTCATCCTATTAATGCTTAGTATTTATTCAGGTAAGGTGAGAAACATAGACACATGTGACTGCAGATAAGAGCCATTCTGTCCATCCTGTCTGCCCAATTTTCTTAATACTTGCATTATTCTCATAATAGGAGTTTATGATCATAATAGGAGTTTATGATTGTTTCTATAATTTGATATTGATGACACATTGTGCAAGTAAAACATTTACTCCATGTTTACTGCACATTTTATTATGTCTTTTTGTCTTTCCTTGTTTCTCACTTGCTGTCATCTCACTTTTCTTTTCCACTTTCTTCTATAATTCAGGTGATCTTACAATTTGTTCTTTAAATATTTCTATTTTTGCTCACAGGAAATGTTATTGGGGATTCCATCCAGCCAAAATATTCTCAGTTGTCTGTGGAGGAAGGAATAACGGTTACTCTCACTTGCTCATACATGACTAGCAATACTTATTCTTATTATCTGTATTGGTACCGTCATTATCCTAATAAAGCTCTTGATTACATCCTTCGTAAAACTAACAAAGGTTCAGAATCTACTAGCATGGCCCCTTTTGCTATGGAGCGATTTACAATTCAGGTGGATTCACTCACTACAAATCTGACTATCACTGACGTGAAGATAGAGGATGCAGCTATGTATTACTGTGGACTGCAGGAGCACAATGTGACAGAGCCGAGCACAGCAGCTACATAAACCACAGCTGCTGTACAGACTTCAAAAGAGGAACTGTATTACGTGTATAACAAATAGGAACATGAATCATATTCCTTTCAATTTACACTCAAAACAAATCAAGTAATCCAGAAAATAAAGTTCCTCAACCCACTATATCCTAAACCAACACCTACCATCTTGAACCCATGAACTCCACTCATGACCACAGGAGATGGTATGCTTTGTTCCTAGAAACACAAATGTGGAAAAAGGAAAAATACTTTAAACATACAATTATGTGTTACGGTACCTCCAGTAATAAATGCACAAACCGCCATTTAGTGAATGCTCCCCGTTCGCAATAATGTGGTCTGGTAGCGTATGCTGTATAACCAAGCGAACAGCCAGCTAGGGAACACTCCAACCTCCCGAACGGTACCTGTACGGCTCCTTCCCTTCACGAGCTCCAACTGCACGAATCGCCACTAGCAGCCGAACGGCAATAGTTTCCAAGCGGCAAATAATCCCCATAAGCAGTCTCTAGTCGCCGGTAATAAAATCCCCCCAATAACGAGACCAAGCTCTGCTTTGAGGGTAACACACGAACTGAGTTTACTGTGGGCTAGTTGTCCGTATTTATGCAGGTCTCCCACTTGGTGGACACTCCCCTAGGGGACCAAATGGGAGACTGGAATTACAGAAGGACATGGGGACATTTCAGACATACATCCCCACAATATTCCCAGCATGCATCACAGTTTCCTCCCCTCTGCTCGGGATATAATTGGGAAGTAATTCAATTATCTCCCAGAGCAGAGGCAAATCGCCATTTTAACTCAAAGTTACAAAACACTTAAAAATACATAACTTTATAACTGTCGAACGTATTGCATTCGTATAACACATCCCCAGATAGCCTGGATCTGAGTGCATATTATTGGCGAATAGCGCTCAGATCCCATACACACAGTTCAATCGCCATGGAGTCAAAGTCTATTACAGTTCTTCGGTATGCGATTGACTCCATGGGAAGGCTATCTGGGTTAAGTCCATTCGTGTTCTTAAATTTCCCGAACGGCCGGTATTCGTATGCTTTTGTCAATTGAGAAGGGGAGGTCGACGGCTTCAGTGGTGTTCGGTTGAAAAAGTGTCCATTTTGAGTTCCATGAAATAATCGTCGAACACCGCTGGGCTTTCGCATAGTTAAAATGGCCGCCGCCTCGTGGTCGACATACGAACGACGACCACCCGGTATTCGGTTTTAATTGAGAAGTGTCTGTGGTTAACCGCAACGTTCTAATTGGGATCAATAGGTTAACCAGCAGCACACTTCTCTTCTGGGTGGGCGTCCGTTCGGTAGTTCCGTTCGACAAACAAATACATTCCCTTAATTAAGGCATACGAATGGGGAAATTCATACAAATGGCAAAACAGACGAACACAGTAACTTTAGTCCATACGGATGGGTCTGTCACATTATGTAAAACAGAGGGAAGGGCTACTTATTTTTTTCCATTATAAAAATAAACAATGTATTAATATTATGTAAAACAGAGGGAAGGGCCACTTATTTTTTTCCATTATAAAAATAAACAATGTATTAATATTATGTACAAGCATAAGTAAATAGGTGACATCATACATTAATTCTAGGAGCAGTCTGGGCATTAGGTTTCAAACGAAAAAAAGTATTTGTCTGAAATTTATACAATTCAGATATTCTTCAGAATGACAAATGACCAAATGCATAACTCAATGAAAGAAATAATTACTGAATTGCATGTTGGTTTAAATGTTGTTCATGCTATTTGGACATTAATTTGTTTGTTTATTCACAAGGACAGAGCAACAGGCTCCATGCCTCCCTCACCCAATGCTGTGTGTGAGGATGGGTGAGATGAGACAGGGACTAAATAAATTATGGAGGTCATTATGAACCCCATGTAATACAATGGAGATTCCCTTATGCCTCCACCCAACATGTAGTAGCATTACTATTAAACAGCAAATAGCCAGTGGCTAAAAGACAATATCAATTAGGCCACTATTGTTACCCAGTTGCTAATCCTTGGTGGGGCAAATACAAAATAATGCAGCAGAGGGACAATGTGTTCCCCTCATGCTATTTCCTGTGTTCAGTGGCTAGAGGCTATTAAAAAAATAAACTGTGAGGGCCTAGTTCCAACATCTGCCAGAAGCAATCAATGCCAGGGGCAATCAATGCTGATGGACTTGAATTGTTTCCTAGAGGTGACCTGGTCATGGGGAAGAATTAAGAAAATCACTTTACGCAAAATATGATTTTTTTTGGAATGAGGTACATAAGAACTCACCTGCAGAAATAACAAGTCAGGCAGCTCCTTCCTGATGGCCAGCTGCCAAACCTCTGAAAAGCCAAACAGCATCTGGAGCATAAATACACATGTTATTTGCATGCATTTTGTGGCCATTTCTGGATTGAATTGGAGTTTTAAATGATTTGGAAGATCACATTTTAGCTACAGATAGAAATCATGTGGCCACACCATTACAAGTATTTTGGACTCCAGCTGGAGGTGCAGGAAGAGACATAAAAATATGGGAACTGGGAAAATACACATTTATGTTTCAAAATGTGTTAAATGAATAGTGTTTTTTATCATGTGTTTTTGCCTCACAAATTCTGACTTTATGCAGATGTAGCAAACTTTTGAATTGAAGTGTATCATGCCTTCCCTACCCTTCAGACTTTCTCCCTGGCTACTGAACAAGAGGTGGCTGCGCTTTTCCATTCCTCTCGCCCCACCACTTGCCCACTCGATCCTGTCCCATCCCACCTCATCAGATCTCTCTCCCCTTGTCTTGTGCCTACACTAACACACATCTTTAACTGCTCTCTCTCTTCTGGCACTGTTCCTGCTGACCTTAAACATGCCACTGTAGTACCTATCCTGAAAAAAACATCTCTTGACCCATCCTTCCCCCCTAACTATCGTCCAATATCCCTGCTCCCTTTCTCATCAAAGCTTTTGGAAAGACTTGTCTTTACCCGTGTGTCTCGCTTCCTCAATTCCAACTTTCTCCTTGACCCTCTTCAGTCTGGCGTCCGCCCTCTCCACTCTACTGAGACTGCTCTCATCAAAGTCACT
Organism: Pelobates cultripes; assembly: GCA_933207985.1. Classification (NCBI taxonomy): domain Eukaryota; kingdom Metazoa; phylum Chordata; class Amphibia; order Anura; family Pelobatidae; genus Pelobates; species Pelobates cultripes. Next base: position 151,695,708 of record OW240919.1, read on the forward strand.
AATGACCTAATTGCAGCTAAATCCAAAGGTCACTACTCCGTATTAATTCTCCTTGACCTCTCTGCTGCCTTTGACACCATTGATCATGCTCTCCTCCTTCAAACTCTTCAATCACTCGTTCTCTGTGACTTTGTCCTCTCTTGGTTTTCCTCCTATCTCTCCCAACACTCATTCAGTGTCTCCTTTTCCAAGCATACCTCCTCCCCTCGTCCTGTCTTGGTTGGAGTTCCCCAAAGCTCTGTCCTTGGTCCCCTTCTATTTTCTCTTTATACTGCCTCTCTTGGCAAGCTTATTGTTTCTTTTGGATTCAACTTCCACCTCTATGCTGATGACACTCAGATACACCTCTCCTCCCCGGACCTCTCCCCTGCTGTCCTGCAACGTGTCACTGCTTGCCTTTCTTCCATATCTGAGTGGATGTCCTCATGCTTTCTGAAACTCAATCTCTCTAAAACTGAACTCCTTGTCTTTCCTCCTCCTTAAACTGATCCTCCTCTCTCGCTCTCCCTTCAAGTCAGTGATATCCACATAAGTCCATCCTTGCAAGCACGCTGTCTTGGCATCACACTTGACTCTGGCCTCACCTTTGAGCCTCACATCCAGTTTGTTGCCAAATCCTGTAGGTTCCAACTCAAAAACATAGCCCGCGTCCGCCCCTTTCTTAGGCAAGATGCGACCAAAGAGCTTGTCCATGCTCTAGTAATTTCCCGCATGGATTACTGTAACCCTCTCCTGATTGGTCTCCCCAAAAGCCGTATTGCCCCGCTACTGTCTGTTATGAATGCTGCAGCTAGACTGATTTTCCTCTCTAGTCGGTCCTCTCACACATCACCCCTGTGCCAGTCTTTACATTGGCTCCCTGTATCCTATAGGAGTCAATTCAAAGTGCTAACCCATACATTTAAAGCACTGAACAATTCTAGCCCCTCTTATATCTCCTCAATGATCCATAGGTATGCCCCTCCTTGTTCCCTCCGCTCTGCCCGTGACCACCTCCTGACCGCTGCTCGCACCCGTACAGCCAACTCGCGCTTGCAGGACCTCTCGCAGGTGGCTCCTTTCCTATGGAATAGCCTGCCTACTGCCATCAGACTCTCCCCTAGTCTTCAATCATTTAAGAAAAGCCTTAAAACCCATCTCTTCATGAAAGCTTATGGCCTCCCAGAGTAACCTCTACCTTACATACCTGTCTCTTGCTCTCTCTACCCTCTCCTCCAGCTCTGCTTCACTCCCACCCTATTTAATTGATATTTCCTGTCCTAATGTGTCTTATACCCCACCTTCTATAGACTGTAAGCTTGTTTGAGCAGGGTCCTCTTCAACCTATCGTTCCTGTAAGTTTTCTTGTAATTGTCCTATTTATAGTTAAATCCCCCCTCTTATAATATTGTAAAGCGCTACGGAATCTGTTGGCGCTATATAAATGGCAATAATAATAATAATAATAATAATACTAATAATAATAAGTGTATGTCTCCAATGAAATATGACTCCATAAAGCTTATTTTAGCATTATTGCTGTTAAATTATAAATATAATTCTGTTGGTAATGTGATTCACACTATGCATTTCTATGTGTATTTTAAAAATTTTGAAAATTTATACTACAGACTTAAATAATAAAGACTTAAAAAAAAAAACAAACAAACATTATTACTGTATGACAATAACTAGATAATATATTTACTGCAATTTCAACATTTAAGAATGAACCCATTTGGCATTGCAACCATATGCCTAATGTTTGCAATAACAAATCTGAATATAAAGCTGTTGTTGTTTTCCTTGTTCACATCTGTCTAATGAAAATTCCTTGAGAGATTTAATCCCAAGAATCATTTTATTCCCAGGGCACTTCATTACTAAACGTTATATTTGTAGATATGTAGACTGTATTTAAGAGTGTTGCTTACAATATGTATTTTACCACATACACTAAAATTGATAACCATATTGAAATAGGCATTGTATATTCTTTGAATGCAATTGTACACATAGAATAAACTTTTCATATGTATCTTCAATCACAAAAATACCCCATAACCATCTGCAAGGTAATGTTTAAATGTAACATTTTAAAGAAATAAAACTTATAAGTAAACTGCATGACTAAGATAACCTTATTAACTAAGGGATGAGATAAATGTGCATTTTAAAACCATTTAGGATGCTATTTCTTGATCTGATATACTATAATTTAGTTTACAGGATACAGCAGAATGATAATGAAGAGATGGATAACAAAAGCTCATCTGCACTGACTGAATTTATTCTAAGAGGACTACCGCACACCAAAGAGTTCAAAATGTATCTTGTTTTGCTGTTCACTCTCATCTATATCTGTACTCTACTTGGGAACATTACATTGATTATAGTGGTTAAAAAGACACATTCCCTCCATACCCCTATGTATTTTTTCCTTACAAACCTCTCCTTTCTAGATATCTGCCTATCGTCTGTTACCTTGCCTAAACTTCTAGAGAACTTCATATCTGCTAAGCCCATTTCATTTAGTGGATGTGTGACCCAGTTGTATTTTTTCCATTTTTTGGCCAGCTCAGAGTGCTTCTTATATACTGTCATGGCATATGATCGGTATGCTGCCATATGTCATCCTTTGCACTACAACTCTATCATAAGCTGGAAGATCTGCATGTGTCTATCATTAGGATCCTGGTTGACAGGTTCCTTGCACTCAATGACTCACACAATACTGACTTTTCACCTTTCTTTCTGTGGTTCTAATGTGATAAACTATTTCTTCTGTGACATTATCCCAGTGCTGGAGTTGGCCTGTAAAAATACTACAGTAAACAAGACTGTGACATTAATCAATATTGGGGCTGTTGCCTTGGTCTGTTTTATCTTGATTCTGGCATCTTATGTCCACATTCTTTCAGCCATTATGAAGATCAAGATTATGCATGCAAGAAAGAAGACCTTTTCAACGTGTGCCTCCCATCTCACCGTAGTTTTGTTATTTTATGTTCCTGGAATGTTTATCTATATGCGACCTCATATAGATAAAAGACCAAGTTCTTCCTTAGATGCTGCGATAGCTGTTTTTTATACCCTTATCACACCTCTCCTGAACCCCATAATCTACAGTCTAAGGAACAATGAGGTAAAATTGACTTTGAGAAAAATGTTAACTTATAAAATAATTTAATTCAGATATATAAAAAACCAAACCTTTTGAAGCTTGAAGACTATATAGACTAGAGTAAATTAGTAAAGATTTTAAACAGTGATACAGTATACATTAATATATTATATTGACATCATATCTTGATCTCAAAACTTACAGTTTATAAAGATTTATGTAAATTTTTTGAAGGAACATTAATATTTACTAACTAAATATTGACCAAGCATTAGCAGATGTATCCTTCCAGACTAATTAGAATATACAGCAATGCGCAATGTTTTACAAACTTTTTAAAACATTTAAAAAAAAATAACATTTATTTCACACATAAAATTCATAGCTAGCACATAAACATATAATACAATAGCACTTTTTTTGCTTGGATTACTATTATAGACAAACTGAACAATTTAAATTATGTAAAAAAATGTGGTGATGAAAAACTTTAACAATTTACTATATACCTTATCAAGCAATATTTCATAGAGAGTCTGAAGTGCTAATATAAATGGAAAACGCAGTTTTTCTCACATAATTTAGGTGTGTAAAATAGACACATATACATTTTCAAATACCTTGCTTATAGATATGTAAGGACCATAGTGGCATTGCTGGTAGTACAGCTTAATGAAAATTAGTTAATAAAATAAATAGTATCAGCACTTAGGTGATCTTCCCCTTGAAAAGATTATGGGGGAAAAAAGTAAATCAAGTAAAATTACTAAATAGCCAGTAATAATGATAAAAAAGAATATATTCCAAAATTGCAGGAGGCATGGTGTAGAATGACACAGAGTTCTGTATTATTACTTTGTAATTCCAATCTCGAATTCAAGGGAAACTAAATGGTTCCCTTTGAGACAGGAAAGAAACAAATATAGTGTAACACCATTTATTAGTTAAACCACCCCCCCCCCCTACGGATTCCCTTTGTGGAACTCTTACACAAAATAGTGGTGGTGCTTATTTCTAAGGGTCACAAATAGGCAAATGGTGCAGTACAGTGTGTAGCTAATGTCAGGGTTACCACTCTGCTGGTGTGATGCTTCGAGCTGCTCCCATGCACTGGAGTCGACCCAGACTTCAAACGCCCTGGGAGGACACCTACCTCTAAACTCGCGGTACTGTTTCCAAGCCTCCAACTTTAAAACTGCCGCAAAAACAATGATCTACACATTTCGACTGTGAAACCGTGCTTTCTCAAGATAGGTTGCCATGGTGGTAATATTGCGGATATATACCCTTCGTATGGATGAAATTATTGTTGCCCTTAAGGCACATTACTTGTAACATTTTTAAAATGTCAAAAGTGCATGGATCAATGTCCGCAATTATGCAATTGCATTGAAGGGTATAAAATAAACAAATTAATATAAGCATGATAAAAAAATGCATAAGAATATAAATTACATAAAGTGCCATGACTGTTATGTATATTAAATCTGTTATTATTTTAAAATGACAGACAGAGGTGTATTTATGTTACTGCCAACATCTATTCATGATTATATGCTACATGTTCACCTCTGGTGTCTACATTAACATGAATAGCTAAAATAGTCACATATGATGTAAATTTAAGAGATCAGTGAAATCAGATAATTAAAGGATGAAATATTCACATTTAAAAATTTCAATTCATATAAAATAGACCTGACGAAAAAGTTGAATAAAATTGCAAATAAGAAAAAAAAAAAAAATTAAGAAAAATGTATTCAATTTTAAATAAAATAAAAATGAAAATACAAATAAATAAAAAAATAACAAATATGTCAGTGATAAATGGTGAATACAAAAGGAGATTAGTCTGAGTCTTACTCACATTTTCTTAAAAGCTTTTAAAAATAGATATAAGAGAAGGCAAAAGGTAAAGATCCATCATAATAAAAATGTACCCTATTGAAAGAGCACACTACTTCTTATAAGAACAAACTTCTGTTGAATGATTTTCATAGTGGTTATAGTATATTGGTTAATTCTAGCACTGCATTTAGTCCGAATGGAACCAGAGTTTTCAAATTATAAAAACAAAATATTTCCCTGTATGTCAGACCTTTAGCCAAATCTCCCCCTCTCCATGATACCTTAACCTGTTGGATACCACAGAACGTAAAGGAGGCAGGATTGCTATTGTAGTGGGTTTAAAGTGATGGGATAACATCTGGTTTTCAACTTGTCTTTTTATGTTATAGACATGTTCTCCCAATCTAGTTTTCAACATTCGTTTGATTAGTCCCACATTTTAATAATCACAAGAGCAACCTTGTAAATAGAAAATCTGTTTGGAATTACAGGTGATACATTATTTTATTTCAAACCTCTTTTTGGTAATTGAGGATTCAAAAACTGCAATTTTGCCAAAAGGTGGACCTACTACTTTACAAATGCTGCATGTTTCACACTTGAAAGTCTGTCTAATGTAGCCATGCACCAATTTGTCCTCTAGTGTGCTCCTCTAAAAATGATTCTGGGTTTGGAAGGTAATACTGTAGATAAAACCTGATCTTGTTTCAGTGAGTCCCAATGTTTAAAAATATTTTTTTTTTTTAATTTGATTGGGCACTGATATTAAAAACAATCGGGCAAGAAAAATCAGAAGGAATAGTGTTTGTCTTTACTTTAGGAACAAGGAGACTATTTCTATCTATAGTTTCGACCTTCTCTATAGATGTAGATTGAAGTTGTGGATCGTATTCTTTGTCAATGAATTGCTGTCTTACTTTTTCTGCTTCTTTCCTACATACATCCTGGTCAGAACAGTTCTTTTTGATTCTGAGGAACTGTCCATACGGAACACTTAGTAACCAGGAGGGATAATGACAGCTAGATGTCCAGATAAAACTATTTACATCAACGGTTTTGAATAAAGTTTTAGATTTTAAAATTCCTTTGTCCGCATAGAATACTAAATTCAAAAAGTCGATGGTACTAGTACTATATTTATAATGAAAAGATAGATTAAAACTGTTCTTATTAATATATGCCAAAAAATTAAGAAGATCCATCTCAGATCCTTCCCATATATATAAAAAAAGTAATCTATGTAGCATTTATATAGGACAAGGTTTGCACCTCAGCAGTGTCCTTCCAAATATGGAGATCTTCCCAGTAGGACATAAAAATATGTATATATTCTTGATTATTGATGTGCTCTGTATAAATGTTGCTTGAGCAACAACATGGATAGACTACCAGCAATCTGGACACCCTAATACATGTACATTCTTGGCATCTCAAAATGCATTTCTAATGTACTGAAATTGAGACATTTAATGGGTGTGAACACAGGTGTGCATTCGTGTAGATTGAAGGCTGTCATTTTATGAAGTGTGAGTGTCTGTAACTTTAAGGGTTACATTTGAAAAGGTATCTGAGCAGAGTGTCAGTGTAAGCAAGCAAGTAATGTATATACTGTAAGCAAGATAACTGAGTCATAAAGAAACAAATACTACAGGAATGGTGTGCAAAATTTGTTTTGATCTTATTAATTAAGCTATTTTCCAAAATATGGAAATAACTATATACAGATTGTCCCTGGGGTAATGACCCAAGCTGAAAAAAATCATTAGTCAAGAATATACTGTCTGGACCTATCAAATATCATAGCTTAGTTTAGCCCACCTTAAATGAATCAAAATATACATAGAAACACTTACATTAGAACACTTACATAAGCCTACAGTTGTACAAAATCATCGAACACAAAGTCTACTTTAGAATAAAGTGTTGAATAAATCATGTATTTTATTGAGCACTGCACAGACCTGAAATTGAAAAACAGTTGTATTTGTGGCCATTGTTACTGTAGGCAGCTATAAGCACACTGAGATTGAATAATTTAAAGCACTGAAGTAAAATTAATTGTTGACTGATGGGATGCTACAATGACACAGTCATCACTTTTTTTCTCTTCTGATGATAGTCTGGGCATTGAAACGTGTTGATGGTTTAGCAGGTTTCTTCAGTAAGATATCAAGTTTTGACTGCAGAGTTTGTTTCTTTTTTCCATGATATATTTCTCTATAGCAAGCAAGGACATCCTGTATCTGCTTGTCAGTTCTTACAAACCTCTCATAAATGACATTTGTTTCACCTAACATCAGTACAGCTCTGATGATAGTAGAAAATGCCACCACCTGTTTCTTTACTTTTAACTTTCCTGGAGCTTCTGTTATAATTTATTGCTCTGCCAAAGCTTTGTTTCTCCAGTTTTATCATCTCCTCATCTTCAGTCTCAATGTCAACAAACTGATGAATTTCCTCTTCACCAATGTTCTATTCTAGTGGTTTACCAAGCACTAATATATTGTTGCTTACTATTTCATCAAAAGCAGAATGCCAGAATCTCTGTTAACATGTTTTAGTATGCTCACATATGTCTTCAAAACTTTCTTCCAAATGCCTTTCATGCATTGCTGTGTGACTTTTTCCCATGCTGCAGCAAGATTCCGGATACCATTTAAAATGTTAAAACCTTTCCAAATCTCTTGAAACATTCAGCCAGATTCAGTCTCTTCAACTGCCTTTGCAAATGTTTGGTGTAAATAGTATTCTTTGAATGCAGCAGCTATTACGGCTTGGTCCATTGATTGAATAAGAGGGGTTGTGTTTGGCGGTAAATACACAACATTTACATCAAGTTGCATGTCACCTATGGATGCACGTGGAATAAAACAAGTCTTCAAACAGTTCAAATGTCAGCCAGGCTTTTGGGTTATGTTGATTATAAACAGGAAGCACATGCTTTTTCACATTCGTGAATGTCCAAGGATTTTTTCAGTGAAAAGGCTTTCATTTGAACCCTGGAACATTTTCACACAAAAACAATGAATGTCTTGAATCCCTCTAGCATGCAATGTCATTTAGCAGGGCCTTCAAACCATTCTGTAGAGCTATTCCTTTACTCTTTTAATCAACAATTTAAAACAAAAATAAGTCTCAGTCCTCGGATTAAGAAGTCCAGATGGACGAAACACATTGGATTACCAGATTTGTGACTTATTTTTTTATTTTTTTTATTGTATTTTATTTGGGCTCTTTTTATCCATTCTTTAGAGGAAATAATATTCATCTGCAGCTAGTATATTTCTCGTGTCTTTTATTCATCTAAAGTGGAGACATGCTCATTGATATTAGGTACTTGCTTTTCAGTTATACAGTATTGAACATTTTTAAATTTTCTTTTTATCCTTATATACACCAAGAGGAATACTAATTTAGAGTGAAGAAACAGCTCTACAGAAATATCCCACTGGGGGAGAAAAGCCTAAATTGTTCTCTATCTTGTGAGTTTTCTCCCCGATCCCCTCTTAAAAATGCTTGTTTTTGATGTATTATACTATGCATAGTTTGTGTTCATTTTCAGATATCCTAATTTGATTTAGATATTGTATGCTACCGTATCCACCATTCTGTCTTAGAAGCTGTATTGTTTTATCTTTGCATGTTCCATTATCACATTAAATTCCCCAATTTTTGAGGTGTTTCTTTATTGTGTTTGGGATTCCTCCAAATTTGTATCTTTTTCTTCTAGTTTGTAGAACAGAACCATTTTAAGATATTTTCCTACTTTTATTGTGTTTGGGATTCCTCCAAATTTGTATCTTTTTCTTCTAGTTTGTAGAACAGAACCATTTTAAGATGTTTTCCTACTTTTCTTGATGAATATTTCAAACAATCCATAACAAAGCTCTTTCTTATTTTAAATTGAATATAGTGCAAATAATCACATAACATACCTTAACATACATATTGTACAGCTTACTGTGGCATAAAAAGGCAGAATATACCTTTAAAAAAATTAAAAAATATATGCCATAGTGTAAAACCTCACAAACTGTAAAATTAAAAAGGTAACAATGGAACACTCACATTATGCAGAGCTATAAAACCTAGCTCTGGTATAAACAGCAGTGGGGTCCGTTTAGGCAACCCTTCACATTTTTGATGTGACCACACTTCTTAATAAGTCCTATATAATGGCTTGAGAAAACAAATACATAGAGCAGTTTTACATGTAACATTTTATTTCTTTAATAAAATCAGATGGGTACGCAAAAAATTAAAGCCCAATATTTGCTCAATCTGGAAGGAAGAAACTGGGTGCCATAGATATTAATCACAATATCAATGTATTAATACATTTTCAAAAAAAATGAACTAATATATAAAATCAATAAGGCAGTATGCAGTATACTTCTTCCAAGTTTCCCCAGAATGCATTTTTCCAGTGTAGCAAGGGCATCCTCAGCTGGGCAAGTAAATCCTTGCAGTCACCTTGTCGGCCTCTGCTTAAAAGCCCCCACCAATCCCCAATAAAGCACAGACACCATGGTTTTGGCAAAATTATATCACAGCTTTATTGTAATTAACATAAATTTAAAGGTCATTGTCAACAGCAGGCCAACGTTGGCCTGCACAATTAACATCCTGCATTTACAATTAACCCCTTGACAATGACCCGCCCCACATAACATGACACCCAAACATTGAACATTTTATTTAACATGAACATGACCATTGCCACCAAAGGGCACCATCCATTGCCACCAAGGGGTACCATCCATTGCCACCAAAGGGCACCATAAATATAGGGGCATACCGAGACACCCCATACACACCCCGGTTCCGAGCTACCTACGAGCTCGAACCTACCAAACCAGTCCAAAGGCCTACCTATTAACCCTGAACTCCAAACTTTTTCCCCATCTCACTCTTTTCTCCCCCCAACTTTACTCTCCATCCCCCGCCACAGCTCAGAGCTCGACTCCTCGAGCTCCTGAGCGACACCCCCCCAGGGAAAAAATTGCTCTCTGGAGGCCCTCCTGGAAACCCAGCAACAAAAAGTCCAAACCCACATCGGACAGATGGACCCCATCACTCCTATAATAACCTGGGAGCATGTCTTCCAACTCCCTGTGCCTGATCATAACCCCTCCTGACCGCCTCATGTACGCTGCCATCACCTTGTTAACCTTACCCTTAATCTTCGCCACCGCGGAGGGATTCCGCGTGTGCCGCCAGTACAACCTCGGAACCATTTCCGACCATACTACCCTAACCCCTGGCACTAACTCCCTTTACCTGTCCACATCCCTCTTCATACACTCAAGCAGGACCTTTTGAGGTATCGACCCCACATCATTGCCCCCTGCGTAAGGCACCACTATGTCCGGAACCTGTCCCAAAAGAATTTTGTGAAACATTTCCTCACATATAACATTCCAGCCCCAGCCCCGGTAACCAAACCACCGAAGCTGCACCACAGAACTTGGAAAGCCCAGCTGTAGACCGTGACGTCGAACTGCAGCTCTCCGTTGCGCCCAGTGTACGTATGAGTGGCCGACCACCAATGCCATCCGACCTGTAAAACATAAAGCAAACATAGACAACCGCAAAACAACCACCAACATTCCCCCTTTTCCATCCTCCAACTTAAACCAACTTGTCTGGCCTAATGTAAGACCTGAACCTCAGCAACTCCCACCTGCCAATCTTTTTCACCCGTTCATCACCCAAACGTAGTCTCACCGCTTCAGTAGCCGCACCAATCCTGAAAGAATGGGTCCCGAATTGGCCCGGGTCCACTCCCAACCTTGCCAACGCCTTCCGAAAAACCCTGAGGAACTGGAACTTCGATAGCGAAGAGCCGTCCTCATGCTTGAAATAGGAACCCCCGGCCATTGCGCACTTAACCGGGCAAGTTCTCCCACCCAGGAGTTCCAACAACGTAACCAACGTTCCTTTCCCCATTACATCCATTTTGGACCACCTCAGGTTAATCACTACCTTGTTACTCCACACTTCCACGTCCATCGCCTGAAGCCCCCCGGCCCCCTGGCGATAGCTGCTAACTAGCTCGCTGACCCGAAATGCCCCAAAAAAGGCAAAACTAAAAACCACGGAAAACAACGTCACTTCGTATCCTGAAAAACACACCACGGGCAGCACTCGGACCACCCGCTGAAGTAATTCGAACGACACCGGCCTCCTAGTATCCACTGACACTTTACCCCTCCTGAAACCTTTAAGTGCCTGTCTAACCAGAAAATGTTTGGTAGCATCCTCCCACCCATTACATTTGAACAAGAATGCTAGCGCTGCCAGCTTATGCCCCACCACCGCTGCCGAAACCCCTGTGGTAGCTGACCTACACAAGAGCCACAGCAGCGCATCCAACTGTGCCTCCTTTGAGAGCTGACCCCCTGTCTGCTGCACCAGTTTGTCCCATTCCCCCCACACCTTACTGTACACCGCCCAGGTAGCGGATGCCAGGGAATCCCTGATCAGTCCACCAAGCATGATATCCCGAGCCGCCACATCTCGTCCGGGCAAGACATCCCTTCCTCCCGTGCACCAGGTGCCACCTGCCAAAATCTCGCCCACTGTGAACGATTGCATCAGCAATGACATTCCACAGTCCTGGCACGTGGCGCGCCCGAAACACAATGTTAAACCTCATACAGAACAAGACAAAATGGCGAAGAAGCCGCACCACCGGGATAGAGGACGCTGACAGCCCGTTCACTGCATCTACCACTGCCATATTGTCTGAAAAGAATACCGCCTTCTTATCCGTCAACTGTGGACCCTAAAGTGACAGCGCCACTACCAACGGGAACAATTCCAGGAACGCCAAGTTGCGTATCAGCGGGCTGGCCTTCCAGGCCCCTGGTCAAGTACCTGCGCACCATTGACCCGAAAAGTAAGCCACAAACCCGACACTCCCCGACGCGTGCGTGAACAGCTCCAACTCCTGAGAAGACACCGCCGGCTCCCGAAAGAACACTTTCCCGTTAAAATCCTGCAAGAATTCCCCCCAGATGTCCAAGTCAGCCTTCATGGCCCCTGATACCCGAATAAGGTGGTGCAGGAACACCCCCTCCCCCCCCATGCCCTGGCTAGGAATCTGTTAAAAACCCATCTGACCGGGATCACCCGACAGGCGAAGTTTAGCCGACCAAGCAGAGACTGAAGCGCCCGGAGCGTAACCTTCTTAGCTCCCCGCACCTCCGCCACCGCCTGCTGTAGTGCTAGTAACTTGTCCTGTGGCAGCCTGCACTCCCCTTTTACCGAGTCGATCTCCAAGCCCAAGAAACTCAGGCAGGTCGTAGGCCCCACCGTTTTGTCACTTGCCAAGGGGACTCCAATCACGTGCGCCACCCATTCCAGTGTCCTCAATCCCCTGCGACATTCCTCCGATCCAGGAGCCCCGACACATAGGAAATCGTCCAGATAATGGACTACCATCCTAGTGCCTGCTTCCAGTTTTACCACCCATTCCAGGAATGTGCTAAATTTCTCAAAGTACGCGCACGATATAGAGCGCCTCATGGGCAAACAGAGATCTACGTAATATTCCCTCTCAAAATAACAACCCAGCAAGTGATGGCACTTCGGGTGAATCGGCAAAAGGCGGAAAGCCGCCTCCACGCCCGCCTTCGCCAACAACGCCCCCCAGCCTGCTCGCTGCACCATAAGCCTTCCAAATACCATCCAGGTAACAGAAGAGCTGCGAACAGCGCTCTTCCGCCTTTTCGCCCATCACGCTGGCCAAGATGCAAAATGACCTCAGCCAGTTCCCAAACGTCTTAGGTATCTTCCTATACCTCCGCTTCTTTTCCTCCTCCTCCTTTTTGGCATCTTTTTTATCCTCCTCTTTGAGGTCAATATAGTCCTCAAGGGGGAGAAGCGAAAAGATTTCCACGAACTCCCCTTTCCATATCCTCTCCTTAACCTCCATTTTGAGATGACAGCCCAGTGGGCCTGCGAAAGAAACATGAACATTCTGCCGCGCGGCCTCCGGGACACCCCCAATAAGCTCTCTCTCTCACTCGCCAACCCGGGCGCCTCTACTGTGGGGGTCACACCCCTGTCCCCAACTGTGCTGCCTCCGGCCCTCACCAGACTAGCCCCTGAGACCTCTCCCACCTGAGCCCAAACCTGACTGGACTCACCGTCCTTCCTTCTCCCTACACCCCAGGAATCAATTAACTGCCTAATGTCATCTAGAAGCTCCCCCGACTGTTGCAACGACCATGTCTCACCTTCCGCACCCCTTGCCGCCGAAGGCCGTGGGGTTGCTGACCGACCGCGGATCTCCTGCCCCAAGCGTCCCGCTGCTCCGGGCCATGCTCCTGATGTGCTGGGTCTTACCTGATCCGCGGGGGACCTGGAAGACGCCTGTCCTGTAACCAGGTTCGCCTTGCATGCCGGCGACCGTCCTGCTGCCCTTGTTGCGTGGGGTCTCTCCCTCTCCGAGGGTGACCATCCTCGAAACCTGTAAGGAGAAGACATCCTGGGTAGGCTGGCTGTAGAAACCCTGCCCCGTCCCCTCTCGTCCTGGGAACAGTCCCCCATCTCCCTGCTAGCCGCCCCCCCCAAGGGTCATGAGCCTGCACAGCAGCCCGCCTCCTCTCCGAGGAACTCCCACTCATGGAACTGCCGTCCTGCTGCGTCCATCCCCTTGAACCAACAGGGGTCACCTTATGCCTCCCTCGGGTGTGGTCCACCCTGTTGGGGTCCCTGTCAACTACGTCAGCTACCCTCCGATGGCTGCTTCGTGACCGGCTCTTCCCAGCGCCTTGCGCGCCCTTCGCTTTAGCCCTGCGTGCTGTCATCTTTGCTGGTGCCAATCTTCTGCGCTGTTCGTCACTGTCACTCCCTTCCGATCCATCCCTAACTACCTGCCTCGCCTGTCGTCGTCCCTTACCCGGTCATATAGGAAAACCCGGGGAAGCGCTGGACTCCCGTCCGCTGCCTGATGACCCTCTGTTCCGTCTTGCTGCGCTATACCCCTCTGGACCGCTCCGTGCCTTAGCCGTCCCCTGTCTGCCTCTTGCCCCCCTGCCGTCACCAACCAAGCCAACACCGGGGCCCACCACCGTGGTAACCCGTGGCCCAGCCACTGGAGGGGCATTGGTGTCAGAGGTCGACTCACCTGGACAGTGTATAGCCGCTGTCCCTGTTCCTCCAACAGTGCTTCCAGCGTTCACATTACCTGCTGCCAAGCCTGCTGTACTGCTCGTCCTTCTTCCACTGGCCCATGCTTGTCCGGGCCCCTTTCCAGGACTCCTATCACCTGCAGCCGCTTCTCCTTCATACCCTGCAAAAGAAGACACAAAAACCGAACGTTTAGCAGTTTTCTTGCCTCCCCGTTCGACAACCGAATGGCCAGCAGCATGGCTACCTCCCCGTTCAACTCCCGAACGTTCGGCAGTTCTTTCACCTCCCCGTTCGGGATCCGAACAGTCAGTAGTAACAGTACCTCCACGTTCGGCTCCCAAACGTTCGGCAGTTGTCTCCCATTCGCCAGTTCGCCTACCTCCACGTTCACCTCCCGAACGTTCGGCAGTTTCCGCCAGTTCGCTGGTTCGCATACCTCCACGTTCGCCTCCCAAATGTTCGGCAGATTCCGATTCGGTTCTCGAACCGGCAGCCTGCACCTCCAGCCTAGCTTGACGGCTCGTTCGTGCGGTCGCGACGCAACGCCGTCCACGACCTCCTCCACTTGCGGCCTCCCCGCCGGCACTCTCCTCACCGCCATTGGGACCTTCGGAAGAGCTCTTCTGACGCCGGGGCCCGGGAACCACGCTGGGGCTCAACCGCTGCGGAGGCCTGGTCTTCCTGACCAGCCTCTGACCCTGGGAACCTCCAGATCCGGATGGCAGAGCATCACCCAGGCGATCCCTGAGCCACTCGATCCCCCTCTCCTGCACAGCGGCCCGGACTCAGTCCAGCCAATCTTCCATCTTGCTGACCTGCAGAGGAAACAAAGAAAAAGCCATACAAATTCTGCCACAACAAACAGGTAAGTGTAACTTAGATTAAAGTGATCCTTGGTTCTAAAATGGCCACTACTTATACTCCCCTTGAAAACTCCACCCCAGCCTTTCCAATGACCAATCCCTGACCACTGACCTTTAGATGGCCTGTCTCCTGGCAATGTCAATGCCCACTCCCCTTAGCTACGCTGTTCCATGGGCTACATTATGAAGACATGTCCAATTAGTATGTTATTAAAAACCACACAATAAACAAAATATCAATATCAATTATGCATATGTGTCATAATTTGTCACATGCTAAGGTCCTCACATTTAAAGCATTTATTACTCTAGATTTTAAAATCGATAGCCTTAAAATTATGAAATGAAGGTTATTTTATCCATTATCTTAACTCTAATCATAGCATGGACATTACCTAATATTAACCACTAATCAAAATGTCATAGTTATACTTCATATCAATTTAATATCCATATCTGACTATACATAACTTCCTAGATACAAGATGTAGAAACCTTGAAACCATCATCAACAAACGTAAGAAATTACACTAAAGTATCCAAAACTACAAATTACTAAACTGTGTGGACCGATTCCCCATTACTATATTATTAGTGATGTCCCGAACTGGTCGCCGCGGACTCATCATTGAGTAAACTTTGACCCTGTACCTCACAGTCAGCAGACACATTCCAGCCAATCAGCAGTAGACCCTCCCTCCCAAACCCTCCCACCCCCTGGACAGCTCATTAAGAATGCAGCTTCACAATGCGCTCAGCATTGCCTTTTTTAGCTTAAGTGTGCCGGTTAAGATAAAGGAACCAGGAGCCTTGGACGGTGTCCTCCATAGTCCAGTCAAATGCCTCTGCTTGGTAGTAGAGCTACAGGAACAGTTATAGAGGGTGAATACTCAGTGCTGCCCTTACTCTTCCAGCATCTGTATGTGAGACTGAACAGAAAGTGGAAGGGATCACTTCCCATCTTCCCACCAGCAACCTTTCACAAATGAAATGCAGGTGGAATTGGGACAGCACTGAGTGATGCATCCTGTATAACAGCTCCTGCATGTATGCTTGTCTTCCTACACAAAAGTATATATTTATATGAAGTAGACCTCACAGGCTATTTACCTGAGGTTATTTTGACACTTTTTATGTAGCCATTTTATGTAGCCATTTTGTAGTAAAATTGTTTTTTTTCTGATTTTTAACATACACACATGTAACACTTTTTTCTTAATGTGAATTTCATAAAACTGATGTATGCTAGTCCTGTATAAAACCCCATTTTGTGTTCAGCTACATCTTCTGAGTACAACGATAACCCCAATTTATGCAGTTTTTACAGTTAGAATTTTGATAGACAGATTTGATTTATCTATGTCTCATTTTGTGGCATTATAGCAATTCAAACTACTACACAAAGGCCTACTTTTTGTGAAAGTAGTGGGGCAAGGGTTAGGAAACTGCTGTTTTAAGGTGACATGTGGCATTCTAAGTCCTTAAGTGTTGCCTGTTGACATAATCCAAATTTTACAGAACAAATCCTTTTATTTTTAGTAATCCATTTTTTTTCATCTTTAATATTTTCATTTTTTTTAAAGTGAACATATTTTAAATACCAAAGAATAAAATAACACACCTAACTATAGAAAGGTCTTACCTTTTAGAAACTGACTCAACTGCTTTCATTTAGGACACTCTCAAGACTTTGAGAAGAAACTCTGGGAGGACCTGATGCTAGCGGGGTATAGGAGGCAGGCTCAGAAGCAGCTGGGAGGGTTAGATCAGAAGAGATTTAAGCGAGTTGAGGAGATTGAGGAGACATGGAGAGGGGCATTAGTGGTACCCAGAAAATACAGGGCTGAACTGCTAAAGCTCAGTCATGACATTCTCTTAACCGGCCACCTTGTGATTCACAAGACAATTCACCTGCCAGCCCAAGCATTTTGGCTCAGAGTCACCCTGAGACTTACAAGAATACTGTCGGACCTGTGACGTGCCATCGGGTGGGAATATGAGTCATCTACCGCAAGGCTAAGTTAAGGTCTCTAACAATAGTGGGGAAACAGATTAGCAGTAGATATAATGGGACCCTTAAGCAAGCCCAGCCCTTCTGGGAAAAGAATACACCCTGATCATGGTAGACTATGCCACCCGGTACCCCAAAGCTGTGGCCCTCCCCAACAACCATGCTGAAACTATGACAGATGCCCTGGTCAAAATATTTACCCAGGTAGGTTTTCCTAGAGATAGTGTCAGACCAGGGCACCCTATTTACTGCCGCAGTCACCCAACAGCTCTGGCAGAGATGCAGGGTTAAACCCATATAAAGATCCACTTACCACCCCCAAACTAATGGCTTGTGTGAGCACTTAAATGGCACTCTCAAGCAAATGCTTAGGACCATCATGGCCACATGTAAACATTGGGAATGATTCCTGCCCCACTTAATGTTCACGTACCGAGAAGTCCCACAGGAATCTACCGGCTTCTCGCCTTTCAAGTTTCTGCACTAGAGAAAGGTGAGTGGGGCATTAGACCTAGTTCAGGACACTGGGGGGTAGACGAATTGTTAGACAGAAAGGCCGGAGAGAAAAACCTGACCACCATTGATTTCTAGAAGGGATACTGGCAGATTCCCCTAGAAATGTTGGCATTTGTCACCCAATTTAGTCTGTAACAATTTAAGGTCATGCCATTTGGGATGACGAATGCTCTGGCTACCTTTCAGTGGATAGCCGACCAGCTCCTGGATGGTCTGTGTGGATTTGGATGAATTAGCAATCTATAGTATCTTGTACATGTATCAGTGGTTGGCCCTCCAACCTGTCAAGTGTCATGTAGGGATTGCAGAGGTACAGAACATGGGCCGCTAATTAGGGTCCGGGTAGCAGCACCCTAAAACAGCTAAAACAGTGGTACCTAACTGGTCACAAACCTGCACTAAGACAAAGTTTATAGCCTTCCGGGGATGGCCGGTTGCTATCACAGGTTTGTACCTGATTACAGTAAAATTGCTAAGTCCCTGATTGACCTGAACAAAAATATTCTTTCCGACAGGTCCTGTGGTCCCCGGAATGGGAGGAGGTCTTTCAGTGGCTGAACAAGCATTCACTAATGCTCCTGTGTTGGCTGCTCCTGATCATTTCAATGCTTGTCTACACAAATGCCTCAATGTTTGGATTGGGAGCAGTATTAAGTCAAGTCGGGAACAAAGGAATGAAGCACGCGGTGGCATTCATTAGCTGGAAACTTTTACCCAGAGAAATCAGCTATGCCACCATGGAAAAAGAGTCATTGACTTTGGTGTGGTCACTCAAGAAACAACAACCCTATCTGTACAGTTAGTTGTTCAAGTTCAAGGGAATAAAGTAGAATGCATTTAAAGGTCTTGTTTTAATTTAAGATCAGAAAAACAAATGCACATACATTTTGATAGATCTATGAGTATGCATATTATTTCATTTTAAAAAGTGATAGTTGACTTATTTTCCACATTTATCCTCAAATTCATCCTTAGCTCAAGGATCCCTCAAGATGACTATTGTGAAGTGCGGGAGTTTAGGTTTCTCTGAAAATGTATTATCACAAGGTCTTTTTCACAAATCACTAATGATGCCTTTTCCTGAACGGAAATTTGTATTTTGACACATTGGCTTAGTTTTCAGGATGTTCAAGTGATGGAATTTCTGAACTTTGGCATTTCGGAATTTTGGAATTTTGGAATTTCGGGATTTTGCCACTTCGGGACTTCGGATGTTCTCTTGCAGCCGCTTAGTAGATAACTCCCTAATTCCCATGGTATTAGGGAGCTATCTACCAAAAGGTTGAAAGACCTACATTGGTCTTTCAGTCAAATTTACTAATACTAAGTAAAAATTATTGTGCTCCCCTCTGGCCCCCACCCCTTAGTGGCGAGAGGGGACCCTAAATTAGAATAAGGGGGGGACCTATTGTCCCCCCCCTGGTGCCCACCTCTGAGCGGCAGGTGAGGGCCCTAAATACCAATAAGGGGGGACCTATTGCCCTATATACCTAAATAAAAATGTAAACCCTCCCCAGGTGACAAGGGGACCCCAAATCCCTAGTCACCCACTTTTGTGTTCCCAACAAAATTAATGAACCCCTACCTATCCCCCTCAACCTAAAATTAGTGAGGGGGGACCAATAACTAGGTACCTGTAAAAAAAAAATAAGAAATCATACCATTTGATGTCTTCTTTTTTCTAAAATCTTTTTTCAGCCCCAAAAAAGGCCAAATAAAAACCCATAATAACCATCGCACTTTGAAAAGAAAAAAACAGAGTGCAAAAAAAGTAATCCATCTTCACCCATGGAGGGCACCACGCAGACTGAGCTCTGCAGGGTGGGGGAAGGCATTGCCCTACCCTGCAATTAAGCTCAGAGCATTCTGGTTGATTGGTTTAAGCCATCCAATCAGAGTGCTCTGACAGGTAAATGAAGAGACTCTACATTTACCTGTCACAGCACTCTGATTGGTTAGCTCTGTGTCATTTTACACAGCGTGGGAAAGTTCTTTGGAATTTTCCCACGCTGTGTCATTTGACTCATAACTCTCTGATTGTTGTTATGAGTCAAATTACACAGTGTGGGAAAATACCACAGTCCCTCCCTTATTCTTATTTAGGGCCCCCACCCGCCGCTCAAAGCTGTGTGAAATAATGGGCGTGGTTACTAGGTAACTATCTCCTGTGTATAGACGTGCCCACACTGTGGTTGCTAAGTGAAGACAATTTTCTCAAAAGTTCAGCAAACCGTGAATCTGACATGGAGGATTAAATATTGAGCAGCTGATGGATACTTTTATGCAGAACAGAGTGTAGTGAGCTGAAGTGGATGAAATTTGAAAACAATCATCAAAATTAACACTGTGTATTCAACCAAACGTGACATGTGAGTGACAAAGAGTGATAGGAAGGGTAGTCCCACCACCTCATTCTGCATATTTTACTACTCAATCGTTACATATTTACATATTACACTTGCAATTAATAAATTGGTACATTTATACAATATGTACAAGTCAATAAACAAAATTTAAAATCTGTCTTCCCCAGTTTTCATGTATATCGAAAATATATAATATAATATGCCACACATACCTGAGAAAAAACTCAATCCATTTGATCCCTATTTCATTTATATTAAATATATCTACCAAAACAATCTCCCGAGATCGGGTATAAATAAGATCTCTGTGGTGCGTGACATGAAGAGGGAACTAATGGTTAATCTTATAAATGTGCAAACTTCTGGATGGAATCAGTCATTGGGCTGTCTGATCACTTAATTGGTAAATTATTCATTTCTTATATATGCACATTTTGCACATTGACACTGTGATCTTGATAAAGACCCGAACAAGTCGAAATGTCAATTTTCTGTATGCACAGCTAATTTTGTGATGACCGAATAAAAACACTATTTGAACGATTGTTTTGAGACCTGTGAGTGCTTCCTGTATTTCTTTTTTTGTACATATTCAATGTGGGATTGCACCCAGGCTAAATATAAATTGTTGACTACGTTGGAGGAGTGCCATGCAGCATATACAGTACAGCATATTCAATATATTTCATTAAACTCACTTTATCTGTATTTTCATTGTTTTGGGGTGGGTTGGGTGAAGCAGGAGGTGGCTTCTAAGTCCTGAACAACCCTTGAGACATCGTAAAACAAATACAGTGATACAGTGATAGTTTCATCTAAAAAATGCCCAAAATGTTTATGGAATCTTTGTGAACCGAAAATAAATAATAATTCATAGAAAATATGCTCCGTTACCACTAATATAAAGATGCTGTTGAATTATCAAATGTTTAAAATTTTGGATTCAGTCCTCTCAAATAATTTGATCCCCAGACACAAATAAGAGATAATATTCCCTTAACAGATAAACTGAACAAATATCCAAGAGGGAATAAAGTAGAATGCATTTAAAGGTCTTGTTTTAATTTAAGATCAGAAAAACAAATGCACATACATTTTGATAGATCTATGAGTATGCATATTATTTCATTTTAAAAAGTGATAGTTGACTTATTTTCCATATTTATCCTCAAATTCATCCTTAGCTCAAGGATCCCTCAAGATGACTATTGTGAAGTGCGGGAGTTTAGGTTTCTCTGAAAATGTATTATCACAAGGTCTTTTTCACAAATCACTAATGATGCCTTTTCCTGAACGGAAATTTGTATTTTGACACATTGGCTTAGTTTTCAGGATGTTCAAGTGATGGATAGTAAAAACTCCTCCACACTGACTGAATTCATTCTTAGAGGACTTCCTCACTCCAATAACTTTACACTTTATTTTGTAATGGTTTTCACACTTATTTATATATGTACTATGTTTGGAAACATTACATTGGTCACAGTGGTTAAAAGGACACCTTCCCTCCATACCCCTATGTATTTTTTCCTGACAAACCTCTCCTTTCTAGATATCTGCCTATCGTCTGTCACCTTGCCAAAACTTCTGGAAAACTTCATATCTGCTAAGCCCATTTCATTTAGTGGATGTGCATCCCAGTTGTATTTTTTCCACTTTTTGGCCAGCTCAGAGTGCTTCTTATACACTGTCATGGCATATGATCGGTATGCTGCCATATGTCATCCTTTGCACTA
The DNA here is from genome assembly GCA_933207985.1 of Pelobates cultripes. Taxonomy (NCBI): domain Eukaryota; kingdom Metazoa; phylum Chordata; class Amphibia; order Anura; family Pelobatidae; genus Pelobates; species Pelobates cultripes. The sequence goes on from OW240919.1 coordinate 151,717,292, forward strand.
CAGCTCTATCATGAGCTGGAAGATCTGCATGTGTCTATCATTTGGGTCATGGCTTACAGGTTCCTTGCACTCAATGACTCACACAATACTGACTTTTCAACTTCCTTTCTGTGGACCCAATGTGATAAACTATTTCTTCTGTGACATTATCCCAGTGCTAGAGTTGGCCTGCGCAGACACTACACTGAACAAGACTGTGACATTAATCAATATTGGAACAGTTGCTTTGGTCTGTTTTATCTTGATTCTGACATCATATGTCCATATCCTTTCAGCCATTATGAAAATCAAGACTGCGCATGCAAGAAAGAAGACCTTCTCAACGTGTGCCTCCCATCTCACAGCCGTTTTGTTATTTTATGTTCCATGTGTGTTTATTTACATGCGTCCTTATGCTGGTTCTTCACTAGATGGTACAATAGCTGTTTTTTATACACTTATCACACCACTCCTGAATCCCTTAATCTACAGTCTAAGGAACAATGAGGTTAAAATAATTGTTAGGAAAATTATAACTGGGATTGAATCACATTCAAAATATTTTAAGAGAAGATCAATGATGTTTTAAGATTTCTACTTGAAAGGGAAAATATTTTTTTTTAAATGTAACAAGTAAAAAAATGAAATTACAACTTGGATAATACTTATATAAAGAAAGGAACTAATCCATAGTTAATAAAATTATGGTATACTTATTATATTGCATATCATATAGAGTTGCAGAGATTATCTTTCTCAAATAATGTTTTTCTTCTCTAATATAATTGGCAAATATCAGAAGAAGGAAATCTTCAAAATATACTCAAGACAGGGTTGTCAAGTTTCTGAAAAAGAGACAATTCCTTCTTGTTTATTTATACAAATTTGGGTTTAAGTTTTTTTGGGTTTAAGATGTGTTGCCAATTTTGGGGCAGTTTACGTGATTCTGTTCTGTTTGTCTTTTGTTTATTATTAGCTATTTGGAAAAATTCCTAAGTCCTGTGGAAGAAACTTTATTTCAGATATTTGTTATGGTGCCAGAAGGCCTGCGCTGCTTTACCTTAGGAGGGTTAAATAATTTACAAATAGATTGACCCCAAACTTGCGAAGATAGCACTAATCTAATACATATTATTAATGTCATGATGGCGGAAAATTGCTTTTTATTTTAAACTTTTCATTATAGTAAAAATTAATTATTGGAGAGAATTATAACATAAATTAATTATTCATTTTCATATATATATAAATTACAATTATCTTCAGATAGTTATAGAATAAAAACAGAGAGAATATTCAACTCAAGGAAAACCTTCTTACCATAATAATTATAGTGGATATTCTGATTCGTAGTTTGTATCTGTTTATGAATTTCTATTGTACATAAGCACAATAGATCCTACTTATGATATGACAATACTTGCACATTATGTAAGTTTTTTTTCCTAACCATTATATTTCAGCACTCATATTGCCCACAGAAAATATTAAATATCGATTATCTAATAACCTTAAGTTTCTACTGATCATGAAGTGGAAGTAGACTCTGGGAATTTGTAGGAAAATGTATAACCTTTGCAGCTATTGAAAGTTTGATGATTTACAAAATGCGAAAACATTGAATAAAAATAATAATTATTTGCTACATGTTCAAGGGTCGGTAAAATGACGCTATTTTATTTATACAGAGCCTGAAATGATAGCTGATGAACAGTGGAATACAGTTTAAATACAGTGTGAGACGCTATCAAGGGCCTTTTTGAAGTTCTGGGATAAGTCTTTATTTTAAATCAATGGCAAAGTCCATTAATCATTTGACTTATATCTTCTGCGCATCTTAAACCTATACATGGCACACTTTCATGGCAAGTAAATTAAATATTTCTGATATATATTTTAAAAAATTAGTAATACCTTAGAGAAGTGGTTTTGATCTGGATGAGTACACTGAGATGTGTCCAAACAAGTATATAAAACAAAGCAGCCCAGTCATTAAAGGTAAGAACAGAATGGAGACCATCAAATGTAAGTTTTCATGCTACAAAATGGCAGTCAGATTTTCCAGTGGATCAATTCACTACATTAGCAGAAAATTGTAAATTCCATTGCCAATTCCCAGTTTACTGTTCTTTTGTATAAATAGTTACATAGCTGAAAAGAGACTTGTGTCCATCAAGTTCAGCCTTCCTCACATATGTTTTTGCTGTTGATCCAAAAGAAGGCAAAAAACCCAATCTGAAGCGCTTCCAATTTTGCAACAAACTAGGAAAAAAATCCTTCTATTACCCCACTAATTAGAAATTATTTCCCTGTATGTTATGTCTTTGCAAGTATTTATCCAATTGCAGTTTAAACATCTGTATGGACAAAACCACCTCTTCGGGCAAAGAATTCCATATCCTTATTGCTCTTACTGTAAAAAAATCATTTTCTTTGCCTTAGATGAAATCTCGTTTCTTCCAGCCAAAATGTGTGACCTTGTGTCCTATGTACAGCCCGGTTTATGAATAGGTTTCCAGATAAAGGTTTGTACTGGCCCCGAATATATTTGTATAATGTTATCATATGCCCTCTCAGGCATCGTTTTTCCAAACTAAAGAGATTTATTTTTTAACCTTTCTTCGTAACTAAAATGCTCTCTAAATTTTGTAGCTCGTCTCTGCACTTTTTCTAGTGCCAAGATATCCTTCTTTAGAACAGGTGCCCAAAATTGCACAGCATATGCAAGGTGTGGTCTTACCAGCAATTTATAAAGAGGCAAAATTATATTTTCATCCCGAGAATTTATGCCTCTATTTATACATGACAAAACCTTACTGGCCTTAGCAACTGCAGATTGACATTGCATACTGCTGCCTAATTTGTTGTCTATAACAATTCCCAAATCCTTCTCGTGTGTGGTTATCTCTAATTCACTACCATTTAGGGTGTAAATTGCTTGTGCATTCTTAACCCCAAAGTGCATTACTTTTCATTTATCTACGTTAAATTTTAACTGCCATTTTAGTGCCCAGTCCCCCCAATCTATCCAAATTCCTCTGCAGCAAAGCAATATCCTGCTCACATTTTATTACTTTACAAAGTTTTGTGTCATCTGCAAACACTGATACATGGCTTTCAATGCATTTTTCAAGATCATTTATAAATATGTTAAATAGAAGCGGTTCCAAAACAGAACCCTGAGGGACACCACTTACCACTTTTGTCCAGCCTGAAAATTTACCAGACTGAAAAAAAATGAAGCTAAAGAAAAACAGCCAATGGATGCTCTTAATTAGGAGCTTCTGTCTTTTCATTGTTATTACTAGAGGTGGGGATCTGCACCCAGTGGACCACAAGTAAGATATTCTAAAACTGTTTGACTGCTTACAATTTGGAGTTGCTACAAGTAACCTGGCAACATAACATAGTGGTTATGTTGTTTGGCATGTTCCTTTAAAATTAAACTGATTGGATTAACGTACCAGTCACAGTAAGCAAGATCTTTTTTTTTAAAAGCATATTTTTTTTTTTAACATGCATAGCATGATCTCTTTCAATACAAAGGTTGGTAACCTCTTTAGAAATCTAGCCGCATAATCAAATAATATTAATTTTATGAACATTTATAAACAATTATGTAGATCCACCAATAAATGTAATAAACTGGCTACTGTCCCTTGCCCATCATTTTACTTTGGAGATATATAATGACTATACTTGGGTGCTGTAAAAATTTGTTTCCGTTGAACCATTTTTTTTTTACATATTACATATAATTATTAAATATATAAATATGTAAATGTTGCATTTTTACTACTCCTCTTTTTTCTCTCAATTGGTCCACTTATCACTTGATCTGAGAAGAAAATCAACATTTAATGGCTATCTTCTATCCATTAATCATCTTTTTTCCCATCAATACAATTTTTTTGACACCACGGGAGAAACTTCAAATCCTGAAACAAATCAACTTGTTTGTCCATCGCGCTATTCATTTGCTTGTTATACATCCATATGGGATTTCGGAGACTTATCAGACCATAGGAGAATGACAGGACAACCGGAAATCACTTCAAACCTTATCTTTCCTTCCTGGAATAAAAAAGAAAAGAGCCTCAGATGTAAATAACTGAAATGGATATCTGCCTATCTAGTATCAATCTACGCATAGCTTTTTATATAATATATTTGTTAAAGTCACAGCTAATGGTAAATATAACATATAAAAAGAAATAAAAAACAGACACGATTATTATTATGAACAGTTGATTTGGATTATTACCACGACAAATAAACACCATTGAAGATTTAAAAAGACCTGTGAATGCACCCTTTGTTTCCAGTAATTATATTTACAACGTGGGTTATAGCACCCAGGCATTGTTTACCTTTTGAGTTAGATTTGGAGTAGTGCCAAGCCTACTTAGTTGTTATTAGTTGTTTTAAACCAGAGTTTATTTATAAAAAATGAATTGATGTCATTATTTTGGAGAAACATTTTATGGTTATAATTAAAAGCTATGAGAGTTGATCCAAGGCATTATCTAAATGCCATTATGGTGAAAGAAGGACTTCTCCCCCTTCCCCCCCTTTTAATCCATGCCTTTAATTTTATTTTATTTCTTTGGTGAATTAACACAACAGAAAATTAGGGTTTCAAAGGGTCTTTATTGTTTTTCAACCTAGACTACAATATGACTATGTAACTAAAACATTGTATATCTACTTACAAGATGTATCATGCAGTTTGATCCTCCTTCTATTTAGGAACACTTTCAACAAACCTTATGAGACAATAAGCATTTTTCTTTTAAATGAGAAATAACTATATCATAAACATGTATATAAGCAAAACCCTCTGTCCTAATATTTGGAAACTAGATAAAATGGTGCAACAATGGTGCAATCTCAAAAATGATATTTCAACCTGATCAGTCAAGTACAATTCTGTAGTAATATAGTATAAGGTTTAATGATACAAAGTTTAGTATATGTATAAATGAACAAAGGAAGAGAGCACATAAAAGATACAATAAACATCAGTGGTTTACAGAGTGACATGTCATTTTTCAGTGCTGGAGACAGGAAAAAAAAACATTTTTTAAAATAAAAAAATTATGCATTTAAGTATTTCCATAACATTTTAATGTGTGTGTGTGTGCAACAGCGTTGGGAGCAATACGGGTAGAAGTTCTGGGTAGCAATATATGTTTGTGTTTATATTGTCATTTCTGAGTTGGTCATTCTCACCCAGTCCACTCTATTCTCCTGGCTTCTCCTCTTTCCTCAGCTGATTCTGGAGGTCTCTCAGTCCAAGGGAACCATGGTGAAGAAATAATGAAAGTCCCACAGGCTTTGGCTAGCAGGCCTGGAAATACCTTGGACATTTCGGTGACCCTTGGATCAAAAGAGGGGATTGTGAAAGAATTTACATTGATTCTAAGACTTAAGCTTGTAGGTGTCATATTAGATATCCTATATTAAAATTGGCTAACTTGGACTCAGGAAATGCTTAATGCTTAAAATGACACTTAAGACCATATATGTCTAGTTCTGGGAGCAGATAGCCTTCACCTGAGCTGTCTCTCCTAAATCAGTCTGTTCCTTCTCTTTCCCGGAACTTCTACTACATCTGTTATATATACATGATGTTCATCCCTACGTCTTATCTTTACTCCTCATCTGTTATTTCACTCCCTTCCTTCTACTGTTCTATGAGTATTTGAACGTAAGTACTTACTTTTTAATGTAAAAGAGCACAAATCATAAAATAAAGGCCAGAGGCTTATTTTGATAACCAACACGAGTCTGGTGTCCAATTCATGCTTCTCCAAGTGCAACTGAAAAAAAATTGGGTTCCCCTGAATATAACAAAGATCAAATTGAATCTATAACCACACTAACTGACACTACACATACACAAACATATATACACACACAGAAACATGTACTTAGACATTTACACTGAAAGCTACACATGTGCACACACTATAGACACATAAATTCACACACACACTATCAAATTTAGTTTTGTTTAATGGTGTTTTTTTTATGTTGGAGGAGGAAAAATTGGGGGTGCTTGAGAATTCTGTGCCTACAAGCACTCACAATTCAAACTTTACAGCACTTATGCATGCGCGCTCACACAAACACTACTGGCCCTAGCCACACATAGTACATCACAAACAGACTCCTTTCATACACATTACAGCACAACTAGCACCCTCTATACATAGAAGCTGCCTTTATTTTATAGACGTACAACATCATAGACTGCATGCCCACACATGCACAACACCCTTTATCAGCCCTTTTCCACTTTTGTCCTCTGGCATCCATCTTTTGGGGACACCTAAGACAAGTCAACAGCAAATGCAGTGCAATCATTAGAGGGACAAGCCACTGCTCAATGAAATAAAAAAGTTTTTAAAAAAATACAAATTCACTGTATATTATATATCCCCCTAATGAAAACTCTATTCAGTGAGGGTATATCTTAAAAGAACTGGCAGAGCCCTCGGCTTTTTTCCCCAGAAGAGACTTTTCACTGGGAAATAGCCTGAAGCATCTGATCTGAGGTTTGAGAAGGAGGTATGCAGTAAGTAGAGTGCACCTGCCGTTATGTCAGAGTAGCCAAATGAAGCAGGAAACAAACCTTTCTAGCAGTTTAACTGACAGCCAAGGGTGTTTCATTAATTGCCTTTGAAACGGGATACTCTTCACCCATAAAGCACTTCAGCAAGCTGAAGTGCTCTATGGATGGGGAATGGTCCTTTAACCCTTAAGGACACAACTTGGGAATAAAAGGGAATCGTGACGGAATATTTCTGTCATGTGTCCTTAAGGGGTTAAATAACCTCTGTTCGGTTCTGACCCTCGTATTAGTCTGCTCTGTCTTTAAATGCCTGGTCGCCCTGCACTGCTTCTTACAAGCTGCAATCACAATCTCCACCCTCCATTGCAGGACATGTGTGATCAGATAAAATAATGGGGTTTAAAACACACACACTTTTTCTTTGACTATTATACAGATATAGCCACCCCAGTATTTAGTGGCTTAGTAGCAAAAATAAAAAATAGGGAATAAAATGGTGAATGATAGTTTACAGTT
>OW240919.1:151724463-151739147 GCA_933207985.1 Pelobates cultripes
CAGTGTGGAGGTCTTCCTTGGTGCTCCCAGATGTGTTCGGATCGAGAAAGCCCTTCCGGCGAAACACGATTCAGACCTTTTTGAGGCAGTACTATCCAGCAAAGTTCACCCTTTTTTGCAAATTACAAACTCCCCCAATCAACTCCCAACCTACCACTGTCAAAGTGGATAACCAAACCCTGCAACTTCCCTTAGATGTAGCAAATGTCTTTAATAATTATTTTGTCGGATGCTCTACTGCCCTGATTGCCAAGCTACTAAATGACATGCATCCGGAGTCTACAAATGTGGATCAGGCCACACTTAATTTGCAAAGGCCCAATATAGACACGTTTATTTTTAGACCTGTACCTATTACTGTCATTAAAAAACACCTAAATAATCTATATGAAAAACCAGTCTGGACCTGATCAAATCCCAGCAATGCTGTTGAAGCTCAGTGCGCCGGCAATTGCTAAACCCGTTGCAACCCTAATTAACAAATCCTTGGTATCTGGATACATACCCAAACTTTGGAAGACTGCAAGAGTAGTGCCTATCCATAAAAGTGGTGACACTACTTTGGTTTCTATCGCCCAATATCATTGCTCCCAGTATTGTCAAAAATCTTAGAAAAATGTGTCCATACGCAACTATGTGAGTACTACCAACAATCAAACTATCTGACCCCTGATCAATCGGACTTTCGCCAGAATCACTCCACTACAACTGCTCTCTTAAAAGTTTGCAATGACATCCAAACTGGCATAGAACAAGGAGACCTAACTGGAGCTATTTTCCTTGATTTTACAAAGGCCTTTGACACAGTAGACCACGACATTCTACTGCACAAACTCAAAAACTCAGGTATTGGTGATTGATCGCTTACCTGGTTTTGATCGTATGTATCGGATCGCATGCAATATGTGACCATTTCTAACAGCGACTCCCTCCCTCTCCCAGTCACGTGTGGTATTCCCCATGGTTCCATTCTCGGCCCCCTACTATTTACATTATTTATAAATGATCTGCCTAATGTCTGCAAATCCTCAAATGTACACATGAATGCAGACGACACAGTAATCTATGCGAGCAAATCCAATTTACCGCAGCTTGAGGCTGTGCTTCAAGACCAGTTTACAGAGGTAGAAAAGTGGATTACAAAAAACAAACTCTTTCTAAACACTGACAAAACTGTCACAATGATCTTTGGAACAGTACCTAAATTACACAAATTACACAATTCCCACCTATCCATCAAAACAAATTCAAATGGCACACTGACCGCAGTCCACTCTTTTGGCCTCCACATAGAAAAACTTGCATCTAAACTTTATCCAAAACTAGGTGCCCTGTACAGAAACAAATCATGCCTAAGCCTTACAGTCAAGGAAAAGATTGTACAGCAAATGCTGATGCCAATCATTGATTATGGGGATGTGGTATATGCATCTGCATCGCAATCCCACATTAAAAAACTCAACACATTGTATAACTCGTTCTGCCGCTTTGTGCTACAATGTAATTACAGGACCCACCATTGTGACATGCTAAAAGAACTAAACTGGCTGTTGCTGGAATCCTGATGCACCCTTCATCTTTCCAGACTTGTGTTTAAGAGCTTTTCTGGGAAACTCCCACCCTACCTGAACAAAAGGCTCTTCTCGGCTGTTCCCACATCCTATAACCTCCGATCCAGTACCAACACTTTATTTAGTCTACCTCAATACAAAAAGAAAGCAGCCTGATCCTCCTTCTCCTACAGAGCGCCGCAATTATGGAAAGACCTCCCGCACACTTTAAAATCTTCCCCAAGCCTAAAATCCTTTAAGAGATCCCTCTCTACGTACCTCAAAACAGAATGCATCTGTCTTGATTGATTATATATTTCCTACCTGTTCTATGTAAAATTTTGTATATATTGTGTATTAATATTGTTTTTGTATTTTCATGTACCCTAATGTAACAATGCAATGTTTTGTGGACCCAGGACATACTTGAAAACGAGAGAAATCTCAATGTATCTTTCCTGGTAAAATATTTTATAAATAAATTAAATAAATAAATAAATCATTTCTATGCTCGAAGTGGTTGTAATTAGTGTGACGGTAGAAGTTGATATACAAATGATGCATTGGCAGTGCGATAACTGTGCAGTGCCCACTGTTTTTTTTTTTTTTGTAAATCTTTTTTTATTGTATTATATAGAGGTAGAACAGCTCATTTCAATGCAATAATAATCAGGTTAAGGTCATGCACTACCTGTTTGTACCTGCTATAATGTTTTCAGATGTACAACGAGTATAACATTCAGTATCAGTAATAATCAGTAATCTTCCTAGGTCAAAGCGGTGTGAACAACCATAACACAGCAACTATAAATTAACTTTCGCACATCTCTCTCCGTTTCATCTCAGTGCTCATGTATGTAGCACAGGGGTCTCATCGCGGGCTCTCCATGTCAGGGGTGCGGCTTATCATTAGAGGCATGACTGCCCATGAGGTCTGTCAGTTGGCATGTAGTAATGGTGATGGCTAAGTGCTGTTTCAATTATCCACAGTTCAGATAATCTTATGCCTCCATGCGGTATCTGTGGTATGGTTCAAGGTTTCAGCTGCCTGAGCTACCCTGGCACCCTTTGTTCCATATGATTGTGTACGCCTGTCTCATCTAGTGATTTATCCATGAGGTGTGATTGAAGTAGTAGCTTTTTGGTGTGTTTTCTCCCCCTCGCCTCGATTAGGCTAGACCAGGATGAGAACGTGTCTCTATAGGGTGATTGTCTTTGAGCCGGCTGTGTATGCGTGCAAAGAGTGTGAATTGTAGGTAGGTGAGCTGGGGTTAAAAGGAGGGAAAAGAGGATGTCTCCATTTCCGCGTGACATGTGGCGAGGCATAATAGCCCTCCTGCTTTTTTTTTTTTTTTGGAGTCAGTAAGTCGAAGTATAGGGAAAGTGTGGGTCTCGCCCCGAGGGTCCGATATCCCCCCGCGGGCCCTCCCTTCCTGTCCCACCCTACTGGTCTCTAGATACAAATGCAAACCATGGTCGCCACATCTCTGCGTGTCTGTCCCCTCTGCCAAGCAGGGATGCTTGCATCGCCTCCACCCCCAGACTGCCCTCCACTCTGCGGATCCACTCTTCCGTACTAGGTATCTCCATTTTTTTCCAATATATAGGTATCAGGGCTTTAGCTGCGTTGAGTAGGTGGCGTAAGATCGACTTCTTATATCCTGCGATCGACGTCTGTGAGACATGTAGTCTGTGAGCTAGGGCTGCTGTCCAAGCAGGGATTTCTCCCAGAACTTCAGTTATGTTTTGTCTTATCATTTCCCAATATGGAGCAAGTGAGCTGCATTCCCACCAGATGTGTATCATCGTGCCTCTCTCTGCTTGGCACCTCCAACATGCCGGGGGCGTTGACAGGAAGATCTTGTGTAGCAGCATCGGGGTCCGGTACCATAGTGCAATGATTTTATCATTTGTTTCCTGGTAAAATTAGCTGATGGAACTCTTGTGTTGCCAGAGTAAAGCGCCTTCCCATTGTGAGGATGTAAAAGTGGTGTCGAGCATAGTCTCCCATTGCCTGCGAAAGGTATTATTTTCCGTGAGGTGTCTGACCAGATGTTGGTAAAGCGTGGATATTGCTTTTTCTATAGATGAGCCCTTTTCACATAGTGCTTCGAACCACGATAGGACTCTATGTAGGTGGTCTTTATTGTGCATGCTATCGTAAAAGTGTTTCACCTGCATATATCGGAGTACTGCCAGAGGGCTCCGGGGTGTACCCCCTAACAAGGAGTCCAGGGTCCGCATGCCGCCATTCTGTAGTATCCTGGAGATGGGGACATGTTCACATCCCCCTCCAAAGGGCCACATTATCGATGTGAGTCCCCCCCCATCGCGTCATTTTAAGTGACAGACAGCAGTGGACTTGGTGTGGGTGAGATATGTTGTTGTTCCCTCACGAGTCTCCAGCTGGTGAGCGTTTGTGCCACCAATCCATCCTCTCCTCCATCGTTATTCGATTTTGCCTGTTTTCCCCACACAGTGGCCTTTAGGTGGGCCCCTTGTCCTTCTTGTGCCAAGGCCACCCATTGATTTTGTTGTTGTGGGTCTGCATGCCATTCTAGCATGCATTGAAGGACAGTGGCTTGATGGTAGTTACTGATGGTAAAATCGGGTAGTGCCAGACCTCCTCGATGTCATGGCAAACATAGTAGTTCATGACGGAGCCTTGAACATTCACCCCTCCAGACGTAGCGAATGACCACTGATTTTAATGCGGCAAAGAAGGGTGCGGGTATGGCCAGCGGGATCGTCTGGAATGTATATAGGATTCTGGGTAGAATGTTCATTTTAAGAACTGCAATTCTTCCATGCCATGAAACATGTGGGTATGCCCATTTGTTTAAGTCCGCCAATATTGTCTTCAGTAGTGGGGCAAAGTTTTGAGTACAGATCGCTCGGGTCCTGCGTTATCCATATCCCGAGGTACTTAATTTTACATGAGCACCATTGGAAGGGGAACAGAGATTCCAGTGCCGCGTATTCTTTCACTGGGAGTGTGACATTTAGCACCTCACATTTGGACAGGTTAAGTTTAAAACCCGATATCTTGCCGAATTGCTCAGTTACCGCCAGCAGGTTGGGCATCATGATTCTGGGGTTGGTGACAAAAAACAAGAGATCATCCGCGTATGCGGCCACTTTATGTTCCATTCTCTGCCAGGAGAAACCCCGAATGTTGACGCGTTTTTCTCGCTCTGTGTTGTATCGCAAATAGTCGCATGGTACTATCTCGTGCTTCCCGTCCGGGTATAAACCCTGTTTGATCCGCGTGAATCAGTGATGGCAAGGCCCTTTGGAGCCTAGTCGCCAGGACTTTGGTGAACAACTTAGTGTCCACGTTCAGCAGAGATATTGGACGATAGCTGCTACACGCCGTTAGGTCTTTCCCGGGCTTTGGCAGCACAGTTATTATGGCTGCTAGAGATTCCCTCCCAAAGATTCCCCCCTAGGCCACCACGTTAACGGCTTTCATCAACCATGGCAACAGTATTGATGAAAAAGTTTTATAGTATCCTGAGGAGAAACCATCTGGGCCTGGGACTTTTCCCGTTTTAGTAGATTTCAGGGCCACCTAAATGTCCTCCGCGGTAATCATGGCGTCCTAATCCTCTGCCGCGTCTGAGCGTATTGCTTTCGTCACGGTGTCTCTTAAGTATTCCTGCACTCTGATAGATTCGGTGTCCCTTTTATCCCGTCTGTTCCGCTCATGTAGATTGTAGAGCGATTGGTTGTCTGAATTCTTCAGCTATTTTGTCTGGAAAGGCCGTCAAGGTGCCTGATGAGAGGTGCAGATTGCGAACCTGTGTGCGAGCGGTGCAGTGCCCACTGTTGACCAAATGGAAATGTGTAAATTTACATAATGTTGGTGTGCATGTTAGTGCAACCAGACAAGCAGTTAAATATATATACGCTGAACATCCACAACATTAAAACCACCCACAGGGCAAGTGAATAATATTGATATCGATTAAATAGCACCTGTCAAGGGGTGGGAAATATTAGCCAACACGTGATCAGCGATTTCTTGAATTTTGTGTGCTGGAACCAGAAAAAATGGGCAAGAAAAAAGATCTAATTGACTTTGACAAGTGCCATATAGTGATAGCTACACGGCTGGGTCAAAACATCTCCAAAATGTCAAGTCTTGTGGGCAGCAGTGGTAGTAAAAGTGGAGCAAGGAAGAACATGGGGCCCCAAGGCCCATTAATGCACATGGGGAGCAACGGCTAGCCCATCTGGGCTAATCACAAACCTAATTTTTCCATGATAGAAAAGTGTGACAACACACAGTATTCTGCTGGAAAACCTTGGATCCTGGAATTCATGTGAATGTTACTTTGACCTACCTAGAGATTGTTTCAGACCTTATACACCTCTTCACAGCAGTGGTGCTCATTGATGGCAGTGCCCTCTTTCAGCAGGATAAATCACCTTTCCACACTGCAAAGAATGTTCAGCAATGATTTGAGGAACATGACAATCGGTTCAAGCTGGTGACCATTTCTCAATCGGATTGAACATCTGTGGGATGTGATGGAACAACAAATGCAATCCATAGATGCATTTTATTTATGATTTATTGCAGCACTTAAGAGGAATTGTTTTTTTTCACATCACTTGTAAACTACCAAGAAAAAAAACATACAAATGTAATCACTAAAAAAAACAACTAATTGTATTAAAATTAAAATGGAATTGCAGCAACTTGATTGTAAATACATTTCCAGTTTTCTTAGGAAAAAACAACAACCCGCAGTCTGTATTTTTATTGTCCAGGGTTCTGTCCTTGGTCTTCCTACTGTTCTTTAAATATGCTACCTCCCTTAGTAAACTCATCAGCTTCTAATATGACTTCTATGCGGATGACAAGTAAATCTCTCTGTCCTCTTCTGATCTCTCACAGTCCCTCTTCATTCATGTCTCTGGCTGCCTTTCTCTGATATTTCAAACTGGATGGGTGTTTAGGGCCTTAACTTGTCCAAAATAGAACTTCTCATCTTTCCTGCCTCAAGTATTACTACTTCCATGTCTGTCTCCATACAAGTCAATGGCACTACTCACTCGCTGCCAGGTGTGTTTTTTTTTCACTTCAACTTTTCTTTCACCCCTTATGTCCAATCAATTGCTTCCATCTCAAAAACATAGCTTACGTCCAACCCTATCTAAAGCTGGATGCAGCTAAGTTGTTGGTAAATGCTGCTATCTTCTCTCGCCATAACTAATGCATTCTGCTTCTCAGTAGTCTTATGTATTCCCAGCTGGCCCCGTTACAGTCTATAATGAATGCAACTGCGAGGCTCGTCTTCCTGTCCGTCTGCCTCTCCCATGCCTCCCATCTCTGTCAGTTTTTACACTGGCTAAGATTTAGAGCTCAATTAAAATTTCTGGTACTTGCTTACAAATCTCTACATAATGCTGCTCCTATATTCCTATCCTCACTAATACACAATTACATCCCAACCAGGTACCTACTCTCTGCTGAAGACCTATGTCTATCCTCTGTTTGTGCTTGCACCTCTGATTCCCAACAACAGTACTTATCTTCCCTGCTACATTAGACTCTTACACAGTCTGAATTCCTTAAAAAAATGCTAAACTTTATTCTTCAGGAAAGCATATAAATTAAACTGTTAAACTTAATTAAATTAAACTTAAAAGCTTTTTCCCTTGTGGAAGTACCATACTTGGTAAAACCAACTCTTCATTGTAAACTATTCTAGAAACCTACTTTCCAGTTTCTCCCTGGACAACTTGGGAAGGAGGAACATGAATGCTGACCATGCATAGTAAACTGGATCAAAAAGGATACAAATGTTGCAATTGTCAGTTTGTAAGATGCTAGGGGAGGGGACTCACCAGTCAGCAGAGACAAACAACAGGAACAGACTGACTTTGGTGGTATCCTGGACAGCACAAAAGAAAAGGTTAAGACGAAGAGTCACTTTGGGGAGACGACAGCCCTCACGGGAGCTGATGGCAAGTGCCGATTGCCTAGGCTCATGGAGAAAGATTGGGGGAACTGTCTGTTGGGTAACTGCTCAACAGCTGACAGGGTTGGATAATGTTGATGTTAAAGTTAGAAATTTAATAAAGCTGTGGCCGTTGCTCTTATCCACTAAGAAGGTGTTTTTTGAAAATCTGGGTGAGAACTTGACAGTAGAGAATTAGTGAAACATTTTTAGAAAATTGTTATAGCCAATCTATATGTATCACTATCAACGAAAATGAGTTAAAATGTATAACAAGATGGTTCTTAGATCAGGTTAGACTGGCCCATATTTACCCAAGTTTATCCCCATAATTCTTCAATTTGTGGTGGTAGTGGAATATAGTGGCCACTTTGTGGAGATTCTGGATCCAAAAATGGCTATACCAAATGAAAACTGGCTACCATGAACAACATTGAAACTGTGTTATAAGTTTTGCTTTGCCACACGGTTGTGTATAGATCACATTTGGTGAAATAGGATTTACAAATAGGAAATACAGAAACAGAAATAGGAAATACAGTTTATACAGGATATGGAGGGGTTAACTGCTAACACTTCCTGCACATAATAATTTATTGCTCCCATTTTAAAAATAGTTAAGTTCCATGACCTAAATCTATGAGCCAATGCAATTCAATTTATTGAAGAAACTCTAAATGTTTTTTCTTTGCTTTTCTCGTATATTCCTTTCTGTGAAGCAACCATCCACTTCTAATATCACTTGTTATGTATTCATTGATTTTTACACCTCTTTATAAATATCATTTCATGAGTGTATTTAACCCCTTAAGGACGGGTGACGGACGAGGTCCGTCACAGAGGGGAGACCCTTAACGACGGGTGACGGACCTCGTCCGTCACGCTGTAAAATTAACCCCGGATCACCGCTATCACGGCGATCGCGGGGTTAATAGTGCTCCCGGTATGCCTCTGCATTAGAGGCATACCGGGAGCACCCGGTCAGGCTGCCCAGCACATGTGCTCGCTCTGACCGCAAGTCAGAGCGAGCACATGTGCTCTGTATGCTCACCTACCGGCTCCCTGCACTTCCGGGTTCTGTGTGAAGTGCAGGGAGCCGGATCAGTGATGATCCTGCCCCCTGCTGTTAAAAAAAATAAAGTTATTTTAAAGTCCCCCCCCTTTACCCATTTTAATAAAAAATTAACCCCTTCCCTGCCAATTGATCACTGACTACAGTGATCAATTGGCAGGGATTACATTTTATCTGATTTTTTTTTAACCCCTGAGGGTTAATTCTTTTTTTTTTAACCCTCAGGGGTTAAATTAATTAAATTAATTAATTAAATTATTTTTAAATTATATATTTAGCTAGCTGGGGTAGGTGGAAGTTAGTGGGGAATTGGGGGATTTGGCGTTAGGCTAACTAGGGGTTAACGTTAAAAAAAAGTTTTAAAAGAAACTTTAAAAAGTTAAAAATTAAGCTTAAAAAATGTTTTAATAACATTTAAGTAAAAAAAAACAAAAAAACACACTTTACCTAGTCCAAATAAAAATTAACCCCTTCCCTGCCAGTCGATCACTGCCTACAGCGATCAAATAGAGATCACAGTATTATACTGTGATCTAATTTTTTTTAACCCCTGAGGATTAACTTTTATTTATTTTTTTTAACCCTCAGGGGTTCAATTTATTTAATTAATTAATTTAAATATTTTATAACTATATATTTTGCTAGCTGGGGTGGGTGGGAGTTATGGGAAAATGGGGAATTTACTGTTAGTGCTGCGTACTGCTAGTTAGGGGTTAACAGTAAAAAAAATAGCTTAGAAAAATGTTAAATCTGTAAAAAAGTTTTAAGAAAGTTTAGGAAAGTTTAAAAAAAATTTATAAGCAAAACAAAAGTTTAAAAACTAGTTTTTAAAAGTAAAAAAGTTATAAAAAGTAAAAAAATACATTTTAAAAACGCTCATTACCACTACACCTGGAACAAACTAGAGAAAAAATTATCCCACGCCAAGGTTCAAAATATGCCTTTTGAATTACCCCAGGGTGTATTCTTTAATAAATAGTATGTGTTTGTGGGGAAGTTTCAATAACCAACCGTCTAAACTACTCCAAATTGGAACATGGACACAGCGTAAAACTTCAAAGTTAGAAAAAAACTGAATGGCTGCGTCTCAAATGCGCCCCTTCAACATCCACATATACCTGGCAAAGGTACATACGGGGGTATTGCTGTACTCAGCCGACATAGCTGAGCAACATATGAAGTATTATACAGTCATAGCACACATAAGGTTTGCAAAATATGCTGCGCAAACTCACTTTGTATGTCAAAAAGGCAGAAAAATGCTTATTACCACTACACTTGGTACAAGCTAGCGGAAAAATGATCCCACACTAAGGTTCAAAATATGCCTTTTGAAATACCCTGGGATGTCTTCTTTAAGAAATGGTATGGCTTTATGGGGAATTTGGATTATATAGCCTGGTAAAATACTCTAAAATGGGACATAGGCACAGCATAAAAATTCAAAGTTTGAAAAAAACTGGAATGGCTGTGTCCCAAATGTGCCCCTCCGATGTCCACACATACCTGGCAAAGGTACATACGGGGGTATTGCTGTACTCAGCCGACATAGCTGAGCAACATATGAAGTATTATACAGTCGTAGCACACATAAGGTTTGCAAAATATACTGTGCAAACTCACTTTGTATGTCAAAAAGGCAGAAAAAACGCTTATTACCACTACATCTGGTACAAGCTAGCGGAAAAATGATCCCACGCTAAGGTTCAAACTATACCTTTTGAAACACCCTGGGGTGTCTACTTTAAGAAATGGTAGGCCTTTGTGGGGTAGATTGAATTTAAAACCTGCGAAGATGCTTGGAAATTGCACATAGGCCCAGCGTCAAAATTCAAAGTTTGGTAAAAACGGATATGGCTTGGTCTCCTATATGGCACTGTAGCTTCACAAAATAGTGACAAAGACATTCATTGGGGGTGTATTTTTACTCAAAAGACTTAGCTGAGCATAATTTGGGAGGTTTGAACTTAGTGGCACATATGAAATATACAAAACGCCCAGCAAAAATGCAATCCGTATGTAAAAAATGCACAAAATAATTTTTTTACCACATACTTTGGCATATATTGGTGAAAAAATGGGGGTATGTTAAGGCACAATATGCACCTTATGAGATACCCTGGAGTGTCTACTTTTACAAATGGTAGGCCTTTGTGGGGTTTTTTTGAACAGTCAAACTGTTATAATACCCCAAATGGAAGCTAAGGCTCATTAAATCCGTCTCTCAAAATTCTACTGTGAATACTGTAAAGGACAGGTCTCCTATATGGCACTGTAGCTTCACGAAATAGTGCCAAAGACATTCATATGGGGTGTCATTTACTCAGAAGACTTAGCTGAGCATAATTTGGGGGTTTGAACTTAGTGGCACATATGAAATATACAAAACGCCCAGCAAAAATGCAATCCGTATGTAAAAAATGCACAAAAATTTTTTACCACATACTTTGGCATATATTGGTGAAAAAATGGGGGCATGTTAAGGCACAATATGCACCTTATGAGATACCCTGGAGTGTCTACTTTTACAAATGGTAGGCCTTTGTGGGGTTTTTTTGAACAGTCAAACTGTTATAATACCCCAAATGGAAGCTAAGGCTCATTAAATTCATCTCTCAACATTCTACTGTGAATACTGAAAAGGACAGGTATCCTGTATGGCACTGTAACTTCACGAAATAGTGCAAAAGACATACAATGGGGGTGTCATTTTACTCAGCAGATGTAACTGAACACAAAATAAAACTTTGTACAGGAATAGCACACACCAACTTTACAAAATATACACGAGAATTTCTCTGTTATAAGTTTGTGTGCCAAAAACCAAAAAGAACACAATTTTACTCCAATATTTAGCAGAGGTTGGCGGTGAAATGGCTACGTAGAAAGTGTCAAAACAACCTTAGGTAAATAGCCCGTGATGTCTACTTTATATAAATATATACTTTTGTGTGGCAATTTTGTTTTCTTTTATGGCTATTAAGCTTACAAGACAAACATACCAAATTCTAAAATCGCTCCACATTAAAATTTTATTTTACTCCTTGTGCTTTGTGACCTGTAACTACCAAAAAAAACTTAAAATCCCAGACACATTATATATTCTGTAAATCAGAACAAATAAATAAATTTATTTTTAATTACTTTCCTTAACCTGCACTAATTATGCACACATTATTATTGCAAAAACTGTAAAAAAAAACAATATTTTTCATTTTTTTTGCATTTTTCTGTATTTTTTTTATAATAAGTAAGCATTTATATTATATATATATATGTTATATCAAATTAAAGCCCTTTCTGTCCTTTAAAAAACAGTATATAATATGTGTCGGTGCAATAAATGAGAGAGATGCAAATTGCAGTTGAAAGCAAACAGCAAGAAAATGCAAAAATTGCTTGTGTCATTAAGCGTAAGTCAAGCTTCTGAAGCTGTGTCCTTAAGGGGTTAAGGAAACATTCGCTTACACCTACACTTGACCTGATACAACATATACAGTTGTGCTCAAAAGTTTGTATACCCTTAGAGAATTGGTAATGTATGTACCATTTTTAAAGAAAACATGAGTGAGCATGTGTTACGGCTCCCGGCCCGCCGCATCTGTGCCCGACCGGCACGACTGCGCCGATAAAGCGAGCTTACCTGCGCGTTTTCTGGGCAGTGTGCCCAAACTAAAGATGGTCGTGTCCATCAAAGGCTCGGCCCCTAAAAGTTATACAGATGTGCGCGTGACGTCTGACCAATCAGAGCCCAGAGAGGGATATTTAAATCCCTGATTTGCTCGAGTACCTTGCCCTGTCGTGGTTTCCTGTTCCTGGTTCCCGAGAGTGCGTTTATCCTTGTGATTCTGATATTCTGGTATTTTGACCTTGGCTGTTCCTTTTTATTCCGATTTCTGGTTCCCCTGACTTAGCTTGTTTATTTGTGTATTTCTGGCTTCCTTGACCTCGACTTTCCCTTTGACCATTCTCTGTTTCTATATATATGTTCAAATAGTTTCTGCGTGTTGGACCACACTAGCAGTCGTGACATTGCGACAGGGCCATGGATCCTGCGGAACTATGTAAACATATGATAGCCTGTGAGAGCAGGGTGGAGGATATGGACCACAGGTTAGATCAGTTTGCCCAAGCGTTCCAGACCTTGCTGTAGAGAACTGCTTATCTGGAAGCACCCCCGGTACCACCGGTAGCTCTGCCACCTGTACCTGCACCTGTGGCATATAAACCTCTATCCATAACCCTTTCACCTCCTCCTCATTTCAGAGGTGATTCTAAGGATTTGAGAGGTTTTCTAAACCAGATTGAATATCATTTCAAAGCTTCCCCCGGTTCCTTCCCAGATGCAATGAGGGGTTGTGTCTATATTGTGGTAAGAGGGGACATCTAAGGCTTGCATGTCCGGCTCGGCCGGAAAACTCACGCACCTAAGGCATGTTCGGAGACCGACCTTAGGTGTGATCTATATGTCCCCTAAATTGACTAAAAACACTTCCTTATAAAGATCACTCTGTCTTGTAAGAGCACTACTGTTCAGTGTGGGGCAGCGGAGAACTTTCTTGATAAAGAAGTCTCTGCCAAACATCCCCTGCCTTTAAGGCGGAAAGATAGACCCATAGCAGTAGAGGCTGTCAGTGGGAGACCTCTTACCCAGCCTCTCATCACGCACGAAACCCTGCCGATCACTGTCTCAGTAGGCATCTTACATTCAGAAGAGATGATTTTTCAGGTTATATTTTCCCCTACATGTCCTATAATACTCAGTTTTCCTTGGCTCCAGAAACACAATCCATGTTTAGATTGGGTTGAAGGAGAGATTGTGAGTTGGGGAGAGAGTTGCAGAGGTCACTGTTTACAACAAATGCCACAACGAGTTGGTACCATCAATGTGCCCATAGCACCTCCCTTAACCACAAAAATCCCACCGCAGTATTTGGATTTAAAGGAAGTATTCAACAAGGTTCAGTCTGAGACATTACCACCGCATAGACCCTATGACTGCGCCATAAATTTGTTACCAGGCATTATGCCTCCTAAAGGAGGAGTTTATTCACTGTCTCCTCAAGAAACTCTCTGCCTAGAGGAGTACATTAAAGATGCTCTAAGAAAGGGTCACATACATAGATCCTCTTTACCTGTTGGGGCTGGGTTCTTCATCGTCTCCAAAAAAGAAGGAGACCTACACCCCTGCATTGATTATAGGGGTTTGAATAAAATAACGATTGAAAACGCCTACCCCATTCCCCTTATTTCTGAGCTCTGACAGGTTGAAAGGTGCCCGAGTATTCACTAAACTCAACCTAAGGAGTGCATACAACCTAGTTAGAATTAAAGAAGGACATGAGTGGATGACAGCGTTTAATACAAGAATGGGACATTATGAATCACTGGTTATGCCATTTGGCTCGTGCAACGCCCCAGCGGTAATTCAGGATTTTATAAACGATGTCCTTAGAGAATACCTCCACATGTTCGTACTAGTGTATCTAGATGACATTCGTATCTATTCCCCAGACCTAGAAACATATCACGAACATGTGAGAATTGTATTAAAGACCTTGTTAGAGGCTTATATTGTAAGTTTGAAAAATTACAATTTGACCAGACTGAGATACAGTTCCTTGGATATGTTATTTCCCCTTCTGGCTTCAAAATGGATCCACACAAACTGGAGGCAGTGTTGCAATGGCCATTACCTAAAGGCTCCTAAGAAGAGATGTCGCGAACCGTCCGCGAACAGTTCGCCACGAACCGTTCGTGGTGAACTCCGGTCAGCTGACACATCCCGGACAATCTCCGGCAGACCCTCCGTCCCAGACCCTCCCACCTCCTGGACAGCATCCATGTTGAAGCTGCCTAAGGCTACACAGCAATCCTGTTTATCAAGTAGGGGACAGAGTTTGGTTATCCATGTCAAACACAAGGTTGCTTCCATGAAACTTGCTCCTTGATACATAGGTCCCTTTAGTGTCCTACGTCGTATAAACCCTGTGACTTATTACTTGGCACTCCCTACGCATATGAGGATTGCTAATTCTTTCCATATGTCATTGCTTAAACCCCTCACTTGCAATTGATACACAAAAATGGTTG
>OW240919.1:151742261-151760446 GCA_933207985.1 Pelobates cultripes
AATAAGGGTCTCTTGCCATACACACTAAAAGCAGAAAGCTAACACACAGAAAGGATGGGCTGCTTGGGACTCTTGTTTAGCATTAAAACATGAAAACATTAAAACATGTTTAATGCTGAATGAAATTACTGTATGAGGGGACATCAATGTGATGAAGCAGATACAGTGCCTACAGTGTCCCTTTAATTACAAAAACCACTCTGTCCCGCCCTCCATACCTTTCCACCACATCATAAGGTCAGCAAGCAATTATAATGAGAAGCTGCCACATTTTGCTCTTTGTTGCAGATTGTGGCGGGACACCGCCACTAAGTGCCATGCCCACTGAGTATTCAGAAGGTTGGTTTTATATTTTGTGTCCCCAACGTATATTGTGATGATTTTCCCTTTTTAAATATGTGTTTCCCATTGTATTTTATTTTTCAGCCATGCAGGGGTGCTCTGGAATGTGTGGTTAGAATGTTCACACCTCGCTAACGAGGTGTGAAGACCGCAGACCGCAAGGGAACAAGCGATGTGTGCTTCCCCTGGGTGGCCGGTGGTTCATATAGCCGAACACCACCAGGGGGCAGCATTCGTATCCCAAACCGGCCTGCACACCCTATCTTCGGTCCCCATGTCGGGGACTGTCCAACCCGCTCCCCAACGGCGCTGTAATCACTGTTTCCTGTCCCCCATACCTGGCAGCTATGAGGCTAGGCTTGTAGCTGCCCAGAAGAACACTCTCCCCGGTGGATACCTGCGTGGGGGTGTCCACCAGAGAGAGGGAAGTGCTCCAGCAGGGAATCCCTGGACCTGTGAGTCAGTCTCATGGCTGCAGGGTTCACGTTGGTTGCAGGGTTCCCGCTGGCCGCAGGGAGCGGGCGACCAATCAGAGAAGGAGCACTTGTTCAAACGGATTTCGCACCCTTTCTTCTGATTGGGTGGTAAAACCCCTCTCATCTCTGGGCGCTGATTGGCACGCGCCCACCATCCAACCTTTCAGCGAATTGGTGCAATCAGGTTTCGCGCCCTATATTCGGATTGGGTGGCGAAACTCCTTTCACGCCCTTTCAGCTGATTGGTTGTTGCTTGGTTTAGGCGGGAAATTTGAATTCGCTGGACTAAACCAAGCAACGCCATGGAACTAATTTCGGGGATGTACAGAGCCTCGAGCCCCAGACTTTCTACGCTGATATCTCAGGCTCGCCACGATTTCTGCAGGGATCCCAGATGGGACCCAGGGCTATCTAGCAATGTTGGTTTCAACCCTGTAACCCCATCCCTTCCAGGGGTGCCAAACCCCAAAGTGTAATCCCCCTGAATGTTATATGGTTTAATGTGTATCCCTGTATAATGTTTGGTATCTCCAAAAGGTGGGAGATGGCTATCTGTAACCCAGCCCCCTCCTGCCTGGGACTAAGGGAAGTGTATTGTGTGGAATGGAGACCCCCTGCAGGGGTCTGTGCATAAAAGAAACCTGTGTTCAATAAAGATGGTGAATCAGTCTGGCAGAGTCCTGTGCTAAAACCTCCAAAACGGTGTGTCGTCCTGTTATTGGAGGGAAGGGAGATTTAACCCCTGTGTCTGCTGTTCCAGCTTACAGGAGATGCAATGGGGAGAAGTCCTGGTAAGGACTAAGAGCTTCCAGGGCTGAGTATCGTCTGTGCCTGGGAGCACATAGAGCTAGGTCCCCTAACTGTGCAAGAGTCTCTGATTGGCTGAAGGAAGGGAACTAACGGGAGATAACTTCTTCGGGATAACCGGGAAGCGGACGTCCCGTAACACAGATGTGTGGTTCCCTGGAGTATTATTTTATTTACAACTTTATTCACCCTGACATCTCTATTATGAAATTGTTATTTAGGCTGTAGTTGTAGTTAAAGGTAAGTAGGGTGATAAAAGCATTTTGTTTAAGTGTCTCTTTATTTAGAACGAATTCACAAAAATACTCCAGACACCATCTCATACGCCCAGCTCTCGTTAGTTGCCCTAATGTTCTCTGTTATTGAAAAGGGTCAATTTACTTTCTTACTTTGTATATACAAGTAAATAAAAAATATTCACTGTGAGTTATGTTTTATTTATAACAGTCCATTAGTCTTGTCTCCATTCTTCAGCTTATTATATGCGAGAAAAAGTACATAATAACATAGTGTGTGTGTTTTCTTTGTGCATTTTGAAGTCTATTTATAATGCTGTTATGTAAGTGCCATCTGTGGAGTCAGCGACTCTGCAATTCTTGGTCAAATAATTTTTTTTCTAATAAAGTCATTTTATTACATTTTAGAACAAAATTGCCCTTTACCTAGCAAGACCTTATCAAATCACTGATGTAGCACAGAAAAAGAGAAACTCTACTATTATTGTTCAGTATTTCTTTACTTATAGTTTTACTTATATTTTCTTCTTTGTGACAATACTTGAAGGAACACTCCAAGCACCATAGCCACTACAATGTGCTATAATGGGTAAGGTGCCAGGAGTGTCCTGGCACCCCCTGCAGTGTAAGAAACAAACCATTTTTGATGTTTTGACTTCTAGTTCTTACCCGGTGTCTATCAGGCTCTACTCCCCATATCCTGCCAACACAGGAGAGCTGCAAGTTCTTAACCAGTGCAGGGTTTAGTGCATTAGCTGAGCACATTAGCTGATCGTTCTCAGCACAACTAATGGAAGTTCCTGCTTAGAAACTTGCAGTTTGCTCAGATTGGTGGAGGTGGGGAACAGCACCAGGTAGACCTCAGGTAAGTAACTGAACCATTCGAAAATAGTTTGACTCCTAATACTAGTGGAGCATCAAAGAGTATATTGTGATTGTGCTAATGTCACCCAACTGTCTGGGCAAGACAGTGATACCATCCGAAAAAGAGAGAGCCATTTTGCAACAATATTGGATTTTACTACATTAATCCGCCCCCACCAAGATATTTCAAAATGTTTCCATTCGTTTAATTTTTTAGCTGTATATTTAATAAGTGGTAAGAAATTAAGTTCCATTATTTTGCTTACGTCATTAGCAATTTCAATCCCCAAAGAATAATTGATAACTCAGCACAACTAAAGCCAAACCCATTCTTTAACACCTCAACCACCCCCTGAGGCAAATTAATGGGTTAAGATATTGATTTATTAATATTAAATTTAAATATTAAATTTGAATAGACAGAAAATTCCTCCATGCATGGCAACAAATTATTAAGAGAATTCACGGGGTCTCTAAGAGTAAGTACGACATTGTCTGCGTACATTGTCAGTTTAACACAGTCATCCTTCATTTTCAGACCTTTTTTTTTAGAACATTGTTCCTTATTGCAACCGCTGGGGGATTAATTGACATTAAATGGAGAAGTGGGGCAGTGGACACCCCTGTGTCATCCCATTTTAATGGGAACCAGTCAAAGGTAAATCCACCACCCACCACTCTGGCTGTTGGCGAAGTGTATAAAGCCATTATGACCCCTCCTTTATTCTCCGGTAGCCCAAATGCTTCCAAGACAGCGTTTAGAAAATTCCACCTGACCCTGTCAAATGCCTGCTCAGCTTCAGGTGACGGGATCAGTAGGGATGAATTATTTTTCAGAACCCAATCTACGATATCAACAAGTCGTCTAACATTATACACCGATGATAGTTTGGAAACAAAGCCAACTTGGTCTCGGTGACTTATATCTGTGACATTATTCAATCTAGCAGCAATTATTAATGAATACAATTTCATATCCACATTCAATAAAGAAATGGTTCTATAGTTTGAAATCAACTATGGTTTTTGTTGTTGTTTAGGAATAGGTGTTGTATGAGCCTTTAACAGTTCATCTGGTATCTTCCCACTATTCATAAAATCATTAAATGTGTTAACTAAACTGTCAGTTATATTTTCCTTCATCAGTTTATAGAAGATATTACCAAACCCATCTGGGCCTGGAGATTTATGTGGCTTTAGTTTTTTTATCGCTATATTAACTTCTACTGTTGATATAGGCTCATTCAGATTCCTAAAGTGATCTCTAGATATTTTACAAAGCTTTATTTTTTCCAAGAAACTTTCCAGGCTTGTTGGTAAATGTCTATCAGGTAAATTATAAAGATTATAATAAAACAAGATAGTCGAATTCCCTTGAGTAATATTAGCTTCCCTCTTTTTTACCATTTCTTTTTTAATCTACTGGATAATAATCTATCTGCTTTATTGTCTTTATAATACCTTGTTCTTTTCAGTATATCCAGTGCAACATTGGTTTTTAGGATCAATAAGTCATTCATTTTTTCTTTAAGTAATTTCGATCTGTTACTCAATTCTAAACTGGGTCCCACTTTGTTTTCTTATTCCACCTTAT
Source organism: Pelobates cultripes (assembly GCA_933207985.1). Lineage (NCBI taxonomy): Eukaryota > Metazoa > Chordata > Amphibia > Anura > Pelobatidae > Pelobates > Pelobates cultripes. The sequence continues at coordinate 151,746,581 of OW240919.1, forward strand.
CCAGTTCAATATATAGTTGCGCTAAATTTTTAGAACCATAAATTTTCTCTTGATAGCCCAGTTTGATTAAGTGACCCCAAATCGTACGCTTATAGGCACACCAGATTACCGGAAGTGATACCTTGCTATTGTAATTTTCTTTAAAAAAAAAATCTGTTATTACCTTAATTTGGTTTAGATATTTAGGATTTTTAAACAAACGTTCATTTAACCGCCTGTTAGATCTAGCTTTGTACGTGTCATCCTTTATTAAAGTGATTATTGCATTGTGATCAGACCAAGGAATATTAATATATAATTATTTTCAATATTTTTGATAATTCTGGTTCAGCAATAATAAGATCAATCCTTGAGTAAACCTGGTGTGCATAAGAAAAACATGTAAAATCCATTTCTATAGGATGCCATATTTGCCATAGGTCCAGGAGACCTCTCTTTCTCAGAATATCATTAAAGCTTGGTTGAGGTTTTCAGGAGCCGATTGTTCTGATCTCTAATTAAACTCTTCCTATCCATATCTGAGTCCAGAGCACAATTAAAATCCCCTAGGTATATCATCCTCCCTTGTCTAATTCGATCAACCTTGTCAAATATTTTATGAATACATTTTATAGGTGACTGATTTGGGGCATTGATATTGACAATCGTATAAATTTGATTATTAATTTCACATATTAATTTATGAGATCTTCCTTCAGTATGCACTTCCTGGTGAATACATTAAAGCTACCTTGGCTGAGATGAACATAGCTACCCCTCTTTTCTTATTATTAGACATAGACATAGAGAGGCACTGAGGCCAGTGGTGTTGTGGAGAGAGGCACTGAGGCTAGTGGTGTTGTGGAGAGAGGCACTGAGGCTAGTGGTGTTGTGGAGAGAGGCACTAAGACTAGTGGTGTTGTGGAGAGAGGCACTGAGGCTAGTGGTGTTGTGAGGAGAGGCACTGAGGCTAGTGGTGTTGTGGAGAGAGGCACTGAGACTAGTGGTGTTGTGGAGACCGGCTTGGAGACTATGGTGAGGCCTAATAGAAAGCAGTTGTTGTTGGGGATTCCATTATAAGAGGTGTGGAGATGGACAATGGTGGTCTTGTGAGGTGTCTTCCCGGAGCTACTGCTCACAGAGACAGGAGACGTATTTGTAATATTGTTAAGCGAGCAAAGCAGGAAGGGGAATTGGATGTACTTGTCCATCTAGGGACACATGACTTGGTTTGCAATGAGGTTTCAGAGGTTACGGAAGTTTTTTAGTGTTTTCAATGATATACGGCAGGTTGCTTCCACACTGTCATATTCCTCTGAAGTTCCTGCCTAGTACAACACTCAGAACTAGTTGCAGCTTAGATGCTTATTAGGACTTTAACTTGTGGTTGGTGAATGGAAGTCGGAGCAAGGATTTGGCTTTACTTCATGGTAGCTCTGTTTGGAATGGAGATAAGCTAAATAAAAGATGGTTTGCATCTTTCAAAAGGGAACAAATGTTCTCAGTGAGCAGTTCAGAGGTTTTTATATAGATGTATTTAGTCTAGGAGGGGGGCAAAGGTGATAAAACATCAATCCAATTGCTTCTTCAAAACAAGGACAGAAGGTGCCCAAGTGTGTTAAAAAAAATGATAAGCTTAGAGTCATGTCTACAAATGCTCACAGTTTAGGGAAAAAGATGCATGAACTTGTGGCAATAATGGCAACTGATAGTGTAGATTTAGTCGCTGTTACTGAGACATGGTATAATGAGAAAAATGACTGGGACATAGCAATACCAGGGTACTCTTTATATAGAAAAGATAGGGAAGGCAAGAAAGGGGGAGGGGTTGCCCTGTATGTGAAGGATAGCATAAAATCCAGCCTAATAAAAGTTAGTGTGACAAACATAGAGTCCGTTTGGGTTACGTTAGAATTTGGTAATCACACAGTAACTCATGTAGGTGTGATTTATAGGCCCCCAGGACAAATTGAAGAGTTAGATTATCTACTAGTTGAGGAAATAGCTAAAATGACAATGAAGGGGGAAGTTATCATCATGGGTGACTTTAATTTTCCTGATGTAAATTGGAAAACAAAATTAGCTACTTGTTGAAATACATATTCTAAACTCCTTACTGGGATTGTCTCTAAAACAAGTTGTTGAGGAGCCAACTCATAAAGAGGCCATACTAGATTTAGTGTTAACAAATGGAGATTTGGTATCAGATGTTACTGTATGTGAAAGTTTAGGATCCAGTGATCATCAGTCAGTGTGGTTTAATATAAGAACAGTGACTGAGTCACACCACACACAAACAAAAGTTTTAGACTTTAGAAAAACAGACTTTTCTAAAATTAGAATATGGGTAGAGGAGTCATTATCAGACTGGAACAATTTAAATGGACCAAGAAAATGGGATTATTTAAAAGCTGCATTGTTGAAGGCAACAGAAAATTGCATTAGGCTGGTCAGTAAAAGTAAAAATTCAAGAAACCACCAGGTACTCCGCAGATGTAAAATAGTTAAAACAAAAAGTTAGCATTTAGGAATTATAAAAAACCCAGAGTGAGGGGAGACAAAATGATCTATAAGATTAGCAGAAAGAGGCCAAGGTTATAAGAGAGCTCAAATCACACACAGAAGAGAAAATAGCACAGTCAGTAAAAAAGGGGATAAAACATTTTGTAGATATATAAATGAGAAAAGAAAAGTAAAAAAAGGATTAGTTAGATTAAAAACAAAAGAAGGAAGGTATGTAGAAGAGGATAAAGGTCTAGCTGACTGCCTCAATGAATATTTTTGTTCTGTATTTACAGATGAAAATGAAGGAAAGGGACCTCAGTTAAGAAAAAGGATAAATGAGTCATTTATTACACGTGAGTTTACAGAGGAAGAGGTTCTATTTCAACTGTCAAAAAGTAAAGACAAGTAAGTCAATGGGACCTGATGGAATACACCCAAAGCTATTAAAAGAGCTTAGTGGTGTACTAGCAAAACCATTAACAGATTTATTTAACCAATCATTGTTAACAGGAGTAGTCCCAGAAGATTGGAAGTTAGCGAATGTTGTGCACATTTACAAGAAAGGTAATAGGGAGTAGTCGGGCAACTATAGGCCAGTAAGCCTTACGTCAGTAGTGGGGAAAGTGGTGGAAACCATGTTAAAGGATAAGATTGATGAACATCTAAAAACACATGGATTTCAAGATCAGAGACAACATGGGTTTACTTCAGGGAGATCATGCCAAACTAATCTTATTGATTTTTTTGATTGGGTAACTAAAAATTATAGATCAGGGTGGTGCAGTAGACATTGCTTACCTAGATTTCAGTAAGGCTTTTGACACTGTTGCACATAGAAGGCTTATCAATAAACTGCAATCTTTAAATTTGGATTCCAATATTGTTGAATGGTAAGGCAGTGGCTGAGTGACAGGCAACAGAGGGTTGTAGTCAATGGAATATATTCGAAGCTTGGACTTGTCACCAGTGGGGTACCTCAGGGATCTGTACTTGGACCCATTCTCTTTAATATTTTTATTAGTGATATTGCAGAAGGTCTTGATGGTAAGGTATGTCTTTTTGCTGATGATACTAAGATATGTAACAGGGTTGATGTTCCAGGAGGGATAAGCCAAATGGCAAATGATTTAGGTAAACTAGAAAAATGGTCAGAATTGTGGCAACTGACATTTAATGTGGATAAGTGCAAGATAATGCATCTTGGACGTAAAAACCCAAGGGCAGAGTACAGAATATTTGATAGAGTTCTAACCTCAACATATGAGGAAAGGGATTTAGGGGTGATTATTTCTGATGACTTAAAGGTAGGCAGACAATGTAATAGAGCAGGAAATGCTAGCAGAATGCTTGGTTGTATAGGGAGAGGTATTAGCAGTAGAAAGAGGGAAGTGCTCATGCCATTATACAGAACACTGGTGAGACCTCACTTGGAGTATTGTACACAGTACTGGAGACCGTATCTTCAGAAGGATATTGATACCTTAGAGAGGGTTCAGAGAAGGGCTACTAAACTGGTTCATGGATTGCGGGATAAAACTTACCAGGAAAGGTTAAAGGATCTTAACATGTATAGCTTGGAGGAAAGACGAGACAGGGGGGATATGATAGAAACATTTAAATATATAAAGGGAATCAACACAGTAAAGGAGGAGACTATATTAAAAGAAGAAAAACTACCACAACAAGAGGACATAGTCTTAAATTAGAGGGACAAAGGTTTAAAAATAATATCAGGAAGTATTACTTTACTGAGAGGGTAGTGGATGCATGGAATAGCCTTCCAGCTGAAGTGGTAGAGGTTAACACAGTAAAGGAGTTTAAGCATGCATGGGATAGGCATAAGGCTATCCTAACTATAAGATAAGGCTAGGGACTAATGAAAGTTTTTAGAAAATTGGGCAGACTAGATGGGCCGAATGGTTCTTATCTGCCGTCACATTCTATGTTTCTATGTTTCTATGTTTCTATGTTTCTATGTTTCTATGTTTCTATGTTTCTATGACTTAACCCCTTAAGGACACATGACATGTGTGACATGTCATGATTCCCTTTTATTCCAGAAGTTTGGTCCTTAAGGGGTTAAACCATTGTTTATCTATCGAACACCAATGTGTCTCTTGAACTCCACAAATAGTGATTGCCTCATCTTTTAAAAAATTGAGGAATTTGCTTCTGAGGGGAATTTAAACCCCTAACATTCAAGGAGGCTAGTTTTATCATGGGCCTTCCCTGATCCATCTCTGAAATCCCCCAGTACCTCCACCCGAGGACCAAGATGTAAACATGACCAATAAACACAAATTAACAAGACAACCGCACGTAACAAAAAACAAAGAAGCCCTCTGACCCCCTTGCTCAGGAAGAACGTAGTCCTTCCCATTATTATGCATCACCTTGTATTAGGTGTGCACCAACATTAAACGACCACCCTAGCGGTTAAAAGGAAGCAGATTTAATTGTGAAGGTGCAAAATAAAAAAGAGAGAGTGTGAAATTAATAAGTTATTAGATTTGATGCTTCAGTAAAGTAAACAGACTCTCACATTCATCCAATCAAGATGTCTATCACTATTTAACTGCATAAGTTAGTCAACCACCTACCCACCCCTAAAGTCTATTAGAAAAGTTCAAGTGTTATTAGTGTGCGTTTGAGCAACCTATGAGGGCTAAGCAATAATCTTAAATTAGTGAAGCCACAATACTCTTGCAGTTTACAAAAAATAATATTTTAAGTAATTGAAGTGTTAAATTTGACAAACTCAAAAACCCATCCCCTTTTTAACGTGGTCTACGTATTTTTATGTGGTTCACCTCACCTAAAATAACATAATAAATTTTAAAAAAAACACACCTCATGCATTTACATTTAGCTTAGAGCAATAAATCAGAGCCTTAACAATGAGCAACTATCATTACAGGAACATTGCTTCTCCCATCATCAAACTCCTGCAACTTCAGGAAAGAGAAATAAGAGATCTTTTAGTTGTTCCAATACCATATACAAATCATTTCTCTTTTCCCTCCTCCCCCCCCCCTTTCTTTTTATATTACTTCACCTCAGCCCAAAAAAAAAGAAAAAAGAAAAGAAAAGACCACATTCGTTTATGTTTGATTTAAAGCAATGAATCAGAGCCTTGAAAGTGTGCAATTAACATTATAGTAACATTGCTTACAAATTAAAGCATCCTCTGTATTACTGTGTTATCTATCAAAAAAAGTCTCCAATCCTCAAACTCCTACAACTCGAGGAGAAAGAAAAAGAGAACTCTTCATAGCTCCAATACCAAATACAAAACATCATTTTTCTTCCCCTTTTTCCATTTCCTTCCCTTTATTTCCTTATCACCTACTACCTTTATGTCGTTACATTCACGTTAGAATATGTGGTAAAACACAACACTCAATACCTATGTATGTGAAAAATTCTATCAAATAAATTGCAGGTACTAGTAGCGTGCATTTAAGCACCCTATATAAGCTAAACAATAATCTTATGTTAGTGAAGCCACAATATCTTATAATTTACAAACAATCTATTTTTAGTGATTGGATTGTTAAATCGTATCTTTAATACGTGAAGCGAGTACAGATTATTATTTATAAAGTGCCAACAAATACTGTAGCTCTATACAATGGGTGAACTAACAATTTGCAACAAGACAAGTTGGACACACAGGAACAGAAGGTGCTAAGGGCCCTGCTCAAACGAACTTACATTCTAGAAGCAGTGGGATAAAATGGCACAAGAGGTAATGGTGGGATGTATTTAATGTAGGAAAAAAAGTAGGTTACTAGCATAGTTTACAATGAAGGGTTCATTTTTTGGATGACACAGTTGCAAGAGAAGAAGCAGTGTGGGGGCACCCTCAGGGCACTATAGTGCCAGGAAAACGAGTATGTTTTCCTGGCACTATATTGGTCCTTTAAAGGACCACTACAGACACCCAGATCACATCAGCTCAATGAAGTTGTCTGGGTGTCAGGTCCCTCTAGTTTTAACCCTGCAGCTGAAAACATGGCAGTTTCAGAGAAACTGCTATGTTTCACTGAGGGTTAATCCAGCCTCTAGTGGCTGTCTCACTGACAGCCGCTAGAGGAGCACACTGAACGTCCATAGGAAAGCATTGAGTAATGCTTTCCTATGGGCGGTTTGAATGCGTGCGCGGTCTCATTCGGAGCTGAGAGGCTGAGGGATCCCCAGCGCCAAGGGAGTCAGGCGCTGGAGAAAGGTAAGTGCTGAAGACACACATACTCTCACTTACAGAAGCATACACACTAGCTAACAGACACACACATTTACTGACAGAGACACACTCAGCGACAGACATACATACACACACACACACTCACTGACAAAACATACACTCTCATTGACAAACACACATTCACTAACAGACATCAAACAGACTCAGTAAGACACACACACTAACACTCACTCTAACTCTCACTCTAACACTCACACTCACACTCACTCTAACACTAACACTCACTCTAACACTCACTCTAACACACACACACACACACACTCACACTAACACTCACACACACTCAAACACTCACACTAACACTCACACACACTCAAACACTAACACGTTTTTTTTTGTTTTTTAAATGTAATCCCCCCAGCCTCCTTACCTTTTGGAGTGCTGGGGGGATTCCCTGGGGTCCAGTGGTTCTGCTGGGCTCCTGGGCGGGTGGCCGGTCGGGCAGGCGGGCGCACGAGGGAGCACTCAGTGCTTCCTCTTCAGCTCCCTCGCGCGCCGCGTAGGGATGCCGGCGCCGGAAGATGACGTCATCTTCCGGCTCCGGTATCAGTGCGGTGCGCGAGGGAGCAGAAGAGGAAGCACTGAGTGCTCCCTCGCGCGCCCGCCTGCCGGGTGACAGCAAGGCCAGCCTCGGGGGGCCCTGGGGTGGTCGGCTCCTGGGCCCCCCAGGGGAAGAGGCTGGCCCAATGGCGTACATACCGGGTCGCAGGGGCGGCCGGGCCCCCTGGTGGGCCGGGCCCGGTCGCAGCCGCGACCCCTGCGACCCTGGTATGTACGCCACTGGCCTGAAACACTGAAAGAGCACTGTCAGAAAGAGCAGAGTCTCATAGACCGAGATCAGAGGATGAGAAGAAGTTGTTGATGATCAACAGTGTTGAAAGCAACAACAAGGGTCAAAGAGAATTAGGAGAGAGTAGTGACTACTGGAATTAGATGATTAGATACTTTGATCAAGGCAATTGCGACAGAGTGACGAGTATGGAATCCAGACTAAAGCAGATCGACCAGACAGTTGGATTCAAAGAAGTCGATCAATCTAGGATACCAACTCTCTTTAGGATCTTGGAGGTAAATGCTAGTAACGAGATGAGCGGTAGTTGGATGGGGAGTTAGGATCAAGGTTGGACTTTTTTAGAATCGGGTTGATGGTGGCATGCTTGAAGGGTAAAGAAAATATATCAGAGGAGAAGAAGTGATTGTATTTTTTACTGATGGGCAGAGCAAGAGATGAAGAGAGAGCATGAGTGACATATTAGGGGATAGGATTGAGGGAACAAGTTGTGGGTCTGGAGGACTGAAGCAGAGCAGAAACCTCTGCTGGCACTGTTGATGCGAGTGAACATAGAACAGAGGAGGGAGCGTGGTTGTAGGAAGTATTGGTAGGGGTAGGCGAGAGATTAGAGACCTCTTTCCTGATCACGGAAATCTTCTCAGTGAAGTGAGATGCGAATATGTAGCGGTCAATTTAGCTTGGAGGAGGGGCAACAACATGGTGAAGTAGAGATTTAAAACTGTGAAACTGTGAAAGAGGCATTTGGGTTCTCGGGAGAGCATAGTTATGATAAATAAGAGCCAAATTGTGTAGAATGCATTTATAGGCGGAAGTTAGACTCAGAATGAGACTTCTCCAGCAGCATTCAATCCACTACTGCATCTACGAGTATCTAGTTATGCCTTTCGGATTATGCAATGTACCAACTGTTTTTAAAGATTTCATAAATGATGTACTAACAAAACTAATAAAGGGAATGGAACATTTTCGTTATGAAGAAAAGTTAATAAATTTAAATCTCTTTAGTTTAGAATGATAGCACCTCAGTGGGGATATGATAGCATTATACACATATATTCAGGGCCAATTCAAACCATTGTCTTGAAATCTATTCATAAACAGGACTATACATAAGATATGAGGTATGCATTTAGACTGGAAGACTTCTAGTCTAATCTGTATTTTTCTTTCCATCAAGAAAAATAAGGATGTGTAATTATCTGCCTGAACAGGTGGTTATATCAGAGTCTGTACAGATGTTTAAACAGCAACTGGATGAAAACTTGCAAAAAAACATAATTTTAAGGGATATCATGTTTAACATGTGGGGTAACCGTTTCTTTATTCAAGGAGAGATCTGACTGCCACGACTGTTAAGAAGGAATTTGTTTCCTAGTTTGTTGCAAAATTGGAAGCACTTCAAACTGGGTTTTTTGCCTTCTTTTGGATCAACAGATGTGAGGCTGAATGGAAAATGCATCCAAAGAATGGATACATGTCTCTTTTCAGCTATGTAACCAAGTACTGAGGTATAGAGTTGAGCGAACCCGACCGGTAACGTTCGGGTTTGTACCAAACATTAGGTTTTTTGGACCCTGGACCCGAACACGGACATATGACTGTATGTTCGGGTTGGAGTTCGGTGTTGGGAGATTTAATGGCGTGTTTTCAAAACGCTGACAGTGGGATGGCAGGGTGAGAGGGGGTGACAAAGTGAGGGGGGTAACAGGGTGAGACAGATGGGGTGGCAGGGTGAGAGAGGGGTGACAGGTGGGGTGGAAGGGGGAGGGAGGTGACAGGTGGGGTGGCAGGGTGAGGAGGTGTGACAGGTGGGGTGAAAGGGTGAGGGGGTGACAGGTGGGGTGGCAGAGGAAGGGAGGTGACAGGTGGGGTGACAGGTGGGGTGACAGGTAGGGTGGCAGGGTGACAGGGTGAGGGGGGTGACAGGTGGCGTGGAAGAGTGAGTGGGTGACAGGTGGGGTGGCAGGTACTTTTTTCCCTGGTGGTCAGGGGGTGGCAGACTCATTGGTGGTCCAGTGGTGGCAGTCAGACTCCCTGGTGGTCCAGTGGGCTCTCCGGTCTGCAGCTCTGCCGGATGCAGAGCTGCAGACCACATGGTGAATGTCTCGCGATCTCCAGTCAGAGTGTTGCAGTGGTAACCCGCTGCAACGTTCTGATTGGCTAGAGATCGCGAGACACTTCAGTCTGCAGCTCACACCCGGCAGAGCTGCAGACTGAAGGCTGGCTCTCCCGGGCAGACTGACAGGAGGGGCCTCGCACCCAGCGGCATACAGGGCAAGCCTCCGGGTCCCCTCCTGTGTCGGGTCCTTGAGGACATGACATGTCAGTCTGCTCTATGGCGGTTTAGGCGGCCGCGAGGCCCCACACAGCGTGATGTCTTAGGCGGCCGCCTAAACCGCCTAATTAGAGAGCAGCCTCTGTCCTCCTTCTTTTGTGACAGCCTCCTTAGTGCAACATGAGTGCAATCCCAGAATTTTAAGCATGTGTGGCAAGTCATAGAAGTCTACCCTGATGCGTAGTAGTCCTTGATTATAGACAGAAGGGCCCTCAGCACTTGGTTAAGGCACCTGGAAAAGGAACAACTCTCCTGGTTTCTGCCTGAATTTGAGTACTTACCAAAAAGTTGCAATACAGCTAAAAATGGTACCAGCCCAGGAATTAAATGACTCAGAGGCTCCAGATCTTGTCTTACATGTTGGTATAAAGCCTTGATGGCCTCGTGGTAAGCCTAAAAACAATTATTAATTGTTAAATTGAGATATTGTTGCCATCTGTAGACTCACATTAATCAGTAATTTACTAGCAAAAGGCAAGTGATTGATGGTTTGCAAATGTTAAAGAATGTGTCCAGTCGGAATTTGGTCATTGATGCATGCCTCAATCCTATACTTTCTACTGGAATCACATGCAACATTTACAAATTTCAGTCTGGACAAAGAACACTGCTGACCAAATAGGCTTTAGTACATATTAGAATTGCCATTTGGTCTAATATGTCTATTTTAACCCCTTCAGGACGGGTGACGGACGAGGTCCGTCACACAGGGGAGACCCTTAACGACGGGTGACGGACCTCGTCCGTCACGCGGTAAAATTAACCCCGGATCGCCGCTATCGCGGCGATCGCGGGGTTAATGGTGCTCCCGGTATGCCTCTGCATTAGAGGCATACCGGGAGCACCCGGTCAAGCTGCCCAGCACATGTGCTCGCTCTGACCACAAGTCGGAGCGAGCACATGTGCTCTGAATACTTACCTACCGGCTCCCTGCACTTCCGGGTTCTGTGTGAAGTGCAGGGAGCCGGATCAGTGCTGATCCTGCCCCCTGCTGGAAAAAAAAATAAAGTTAATAAAAAAATTAACCCCTTCCCTGCCAATTGATCACTGACTACAGTGATCAATTGGCAGGGATTACATTTTACTATGATCTGATTTTTTTTTTTAACCCCTGAGGGTTAATTCTTTTTTTTTTTAACCCTCAGGGGCTAAATTAATTAAATTAATTAATTAAATTATTTTTAAATTATATATTTAGATAGCTGGGGTAGGTGGAAGTTAGTGGGGAATTGGGGGATTTGACGTTAGGCTAACTAGGGGTTAACGTTAAAAAAAGTTTTAAAAGAAACTTTAAAAAGTTAAAAATTAAGCTTAAAAAAATGTTTTAATAACATTTAAGTAAAAAAAACAAAAAAAACACACTTTACCTAGTCCAAATAAAAATTAACCCCTTCCCTGCCAGTCGATCACTGCCTACAGCGATCAAATAGAGATCACAGTATTATACTGTGATCTAATTTTTTTTAACCCCTGAGGATTAACTTTTATTTATTTTTTTTAACCCTCAAGGGTTCAATTTATTTAATTAATTTAAATATTTTATAACTATATTTTGCTAGCTGGGGTGGGTGGGAGTTATGGGAAAATGGGGAATTTACTGTTAGTGCTGCGTACTGCTAGTTAGGGGTTAACAGTAAAAAAAAAAAAGCTTAGAAAAATGTTAAATCTGTAAAAAAGTTTTAAGAAAGTTTAGGAAAGTTTAAAAAAATTTATAAGCAAAACAAAAGTTTAAAAACTAGTTTTTAAAAGTAAAAAAGTTATAAAAAGTAAAAAAATACATTTTAAAAACGCTCATTACCACTACACCTGGAACAAACTAGAGAAAAAATTATCCCACGCCAAGGTTCAAAATATGCCTTTTGAATTACCCCAGGTGTATTCTTTAATAAATAGTATGTGTTTGTGGGGAAGTTTCAATAACCAACCGCCTAAACTATTCCAAATTGGAACATGGACACAGCGTAAAACTTCAAAGTTAGAAAAAAACTGAATGGCTGCGTCTCAAATGCGCCCCTTCAACATCCACATATACCTGGCAAAGGTACATACGGGGGTATTGCTGTACTCAGTCGACATAGCTGAGCAACATATGAAGTATTATACAGTCATAGTACACATAAGGTTTGCAAAATATGCTGCGCAAACTCACTTTGTATGTCAAAAAGGCAGAAAAAATGCTTATTACCACTACACTTGGTACAAGCTAGCGGAAAAATGATCCCACGCTAAGGTTCAAAATATGCCTTTTGAAATACCCTGGGATGTCTTCTTTAAGAAATGGTATGGCTTTATGGGGAATTTGGATTATATAGCCTGGTAAAATACTCTAAAATGGGACATAGGCACAGCATAAAAATTCAAAGTTTGAAAAAAACTGGAATGGCTGTGTCCCAAATGTGCCCCTCCGATGTCCACACATACCTGGCAAAGGTACATACGGGGGTATTGCTGTACTCCAGTCGCATATAGCTGAGCAAATATATGAAGTATTATACAGTCAGAGACACATAAGTACGGTAAAAATATACCGTGCAAACTCACTTTTGTGTCAAAAAGGCAGAAATGCTATTACCACTACACTTGGTACAAGCTAGTGGAAAATGATCCCACGCATTGAGGTTCAAAATATGCCTTTTTGAAATACCCCTGGGATGTCTTCTTTAAGAAATGGTATGGCTTTATGGGGAATTTGATTATATAGCCTGGTAAAATACTCTTAAAATGGGACATAGGCACAGCATAAAAAATTCAAAGTTTGAAAAAACTGGAATGGCTATGCCCCAAATGTGCCCCTCCCACGTCCACACATACCTGGCAAAGGTACATACGGGGGTATTGCTGTACTCAGCCGACATAGCTGAGCAACATATGAAGTATTATACAGTCATAGCACACATAAGGTTTGTAAAATATGCTGCGCAAACTCACTTTGTATGTCAAAAAGGCAGAAAAAATGCTTATTACCACTACACTTGGTACAAGCTAGCGGAAAAATGATCCCACGCTAAGGTTCAAACTATACCTTTGAAACACCCTGGGGTGTCTACTTTAAGAAATGGTAGGCCTTTGTGGGGTAGTTTGAATTTAAAACCTGCGAAGATGCTTGGAAATTGCACATAGGCCCAGCGTCAAAATTCAAAGTTTGGTAAAAACGGATATGTCTTGGTCTCCTATATGGCACTGTAGCTTCACGAAATAGTGCCAAAGACATTCATATGGTGTGTCATTTTACTCAGAAGACTTAGCTGAGCATAATTTGGGGGGTTTGAACTTAGTGGCACATATGAAATATACAAACGCCCAGCAAAAATGCAATCCGTATGTAAAAAATGCACAAAATTATTTTTTACCACATACTTTGGCATATATTGGTGAAAAAATGGGGGCATGTTAAGGCACAATATGCACCTTATGAGATACCCTGGAGTGTCTACTTTTACAAATGGTAGGCCTTTGTGGGGGTTTTTTGAACAGTCAAACCGTTATAATACCCCAAATGGAAGCTAAGGCTCATTAAATCCGTCTCTCAAAATTCTACTGTGAATACTGTAAAGGACAGGTCTCCTATATGGCACTGTAGCTTCACGAAATAGTGACAAAGACATTCATATGGGGTGTCATTTTACTCAGAAGACTTAGCTGAGCATAATTTGGGGGGTTTGAACTTAGTGGCACATATGAAATATACAAAACGCCCAGCAAAAATGCAATCCGTATGTAAAAAATGCACAAATTTTTTTTTTAACACATACTTTGGCATATATTGGTGAAAAAATGGGGGCATGTTAAGGCACAATATGCACCTTATAAGATACCCTGGAGTGTATACTTTTACAAATGGTAGGCCTTTGTGGGGGTTTTTTGAACAGTCAAACTGTTATAATACCCCAAATGGAAGCTAAGGCTCATTAAATTCATCTCTCAAAATTCTACTGTGAATACTGAAAAGGACAGGTATCCTGTATGGCACTGTAACTTCACGAAATAGTG
>OW240919.1:151760546-151787712 GCA_933207985.1 Pelobates cultripes
AAGCTTTGTGTCACCAGATCTAATTGGTGTCACTGGTCACCGTATCCACTGATAGCGTAACACACCCGCTTTAAGGACACTAACTGCTATTCAATCTATAACAGTGAAAAAAGTGTTTTTTTTTTTAAATCCAAGCTTTGTGTCACCAGATCTAATTGTGGCACTGGTCACCGTATCCACTGTTAGCGTAACACACCTGCTTGAAGATAACTAACTGCTATTCAATCTATAACAGTGAAAAAAGTGTTTTGTTTTTTTAAATCCAAGCTTTGTGTCACCAGATCTAATTGGTGGCAATTGTCAGCGTATCCACTGTTAGCGTAACACACCCGCTTTAAGGACACTGACTGCTATTCAATCTATAAATATGAAAAAAGTGTTTTTGTTTTAACTAAGCTATTGTGACACCAGATGTAATTGGTGGCACTGACTGAAAATGGGCACAGTATATGCACTGTGAGCCTGGACACAGAAGCTGGCAGCAGTGGCAGACAACTGACTGCTATTCAATCTGTACAGTGAAAAGTTTTTGTTTTTAAATCCAAGCTATTGTGACACCAGGATGTAATTGGTGGCACTGACTGGGGAAATGGGCACAGTATGCACTGTGAGCCTGACACAGAAGTTGGCAGCAGTGGCAGACAACTGACTGCTATTCAATCTATAACAGTGAAAAAAGTTTTTTGTTTTAAATGTAAGTTATTGTATACCAGATGTACGTAATTGGTGGCACTGACTGGGGAAATGTACAGTATGCACTGTGAGCCTGACACAGAAGCTGGAAGCAGTGGCAGACAACTAAGTGCATTTACATTACATAGAAAAAAAAAATAAAAAAAAAGCATACCCTTATCCCTAACCTAGCTATGCTTTTCCCTATCTTATGAACAGCAGCTACACTTTCCCTCCTCTTACTAAGCATGCAGCTTGAGAATGAATCTAAAATGGATGCTGTCCAGTAGGTGGGAGGGTCTGCTAGGGAGGCTGTGCTGCTAATTGGCTGGAATGTGTCTGCTGACTGTGAGGTACAGGGTCAAAGTTTACTCAATGATGACGAATAGGGGGCGGGTCGAACCCGCATATGTTCGCCCCCCGTGGCGAACGCGAACATGCTATGTTCGCCAGGAACCATTCGCCAGCGAACCGTTCGGTACATCACTAAACAGCACACCTCGATGAAACAGACCTTGCCCTCGAGAATATGGCGAACCGGTCTCGGAGGAATAACCTCCGCCTGAGAGGCTTGCCCGAAGGCAACGATGAAGATCTACAGGGGCTTGTACTCACCATCCTAAAGCCACTGCTCCCGAACATACTGGAGGAACATTGGCACATGGAGAGGGCTCACAGGGCCCTGAGAACCCAAAGAAATGACGCAAATACTCCAAGAGATGTTATAGTCCGCTTCCTACACTATAGAACTAGGGAAGCACTGATGAAAAAGAGCCCGCGAGGGGCCTATTTGGCACGTGGGAGCTGTAATCTCCCTCTACCAAGACCTGGCACCCTCCACACTGCAATGGAGGAGGGACTGGCGGCCCATAACAGAAGCTCTGCGGGGAGCCGGCCTAAAATATGCATGGGGATTCCCCTTCAAGTTGATGGCGTTCCGGGGTGACCGGGCGCACATTCTGTCACCAGGAGGAGACCCTCACCGCCTGTTCCGGGGCCTTGGCATCCAACCGCCTCCTGACCTTCCAAACGTCGCAATGTAGCCAGAGGACCTTCCCCAGCTGCAGATGGAGTGGCGCAAAACAGGAGTGAGAGGCCACCGCTAACCACAGAGGGTATCGTATTCTTCATGCCACAGACTGCCCTTGTGTTCTTCGTCTTTCTAGAAGCTAGAGGGAAATTGATGTGTGTTTTTTTTTGGGAGGGGGGGGGACTGGGTAGGGGACCCTATTCAGGCCTGGGATACAGCCTCTCTGTACTCCACTTTTACTTTTCACTTCACCCACAAGTTTAAGTATCAGTGTATGCCTGTTAAACGGGTTCGGGGTGCTGCCATCCACTCTCTACAAAAGGGTAGAATGGGGGACCTTGCTGTGACATGGATGCACAGATAGCGGGGAGGGCAACGATCAGCCAGCTTGGGAGGGGGCGGGGCGAAGCAACTCATTCATACCCTGAATGGGCCTCCTCGACAGGGAACCCTTCATCAGCCACAAAGCGTCAGGAGCACAAAGGTTATCGACCAATGTTACATACATCGATCTCATCTGGAAACAAGTGGCCACCGGAACACCTTCTCTAGTGATCTCCATCGACGCAGAGAAGGCCTTCGATAGGGTCAGGTGGCAATTCCTGTTCTCTCCTGTGTTGAAATACCTTGGTTTCCTGGAAGAATAAATACGAATTAAAAGAGCGATGTATCACAACGTACGGGCTCAGGTACAGATAACGGGGACCCCACTGAAGCCATTTAGGCTATACAATGGAACCAGACAGGGGTGCCCCCTCCTCTTCATTATGGCAAGGATGCCCTTGCTACAGGAGATACGTCGACACCCGAATATCAGAGGAGTTAGGGTAAGTGATGAAGAGTTCACAGTCTCGGCCTATGCAGACGACGTCCTCCTGACCATTATGAACCCGACTGAATTGATGTCAGGACTACAGGATGTAATAAAAGAATACAGGGAACTGTCCGAATACAAAGCAAATATCCAGAAATCCAGCGCTATGCCAATCGGCTTAACGGCGGCCGATGCAGCCCTGATAAGGGAAACCTATCAAATTTGGATTGTAACAAACTCCTTAAAATATTTAGGCGTCCGTCTAACAGCAGACCTGGGACGCTTATACTCTGACAATTACGACCCCATGCTAAGGGCTCTGATTTAGAAAAGTGGACGGACAAACCTATCTCTTGGATAGGGCGAATCAACTCTGTAAAAATGAACATCCTCCCCCGCATTCTATTTTTATTTCAGGCATTACCTATCCGCGTTACAAAAACACAACTGGTACCGCTACAAAGAGCAATAGGGGATTTTATCTGGCAGAATAAGAGACACAGAATAGCCAGACAAGTCCTGTATAGACGTAAGGACAGAGGGGGTTTAGGACTACCGAACCTATACTACTACTATCTTGTGGCCCAACTGACTCAGGTGGCCATATGGCACTCCCCACTGGGGGAACGGAGGTGGGTGGAAATCGAATCCATGATGATGGGACTAGACGTCCCCCAGTTCACGATGTGGGTCCCAAGGGAATATAGACCTATGATAAGGGCGACATGCCCGGCCATACTCAATTCGCTCCGATTATGGCATGCAAATAATGTCAAATATGGGCTTGCATCGTCCCCCTCTCCTCTGGCTCCAATACTCAGAAACAGAGAGTTCCAACCCGGAATGGCCCCTAGAGACTTTAGAAACATAGAAAGAACCGGGCTACAACGTATCCACCAACTATATCGTAATGGGAAGTCATACAATTCAGATATATCCAGATACGAGACTTCGCTAGAAGACCCCATATTAGAACAGCAGCCCAAGGAAAGCTATCTTTTTACGAGAGATTATGTATGGACGGAGCTGCCCCCAAAGGTATGATCACGCTTCTATATGCACATCTTAGCACTGAAAATAAAGAATGGGGTAGATTGACATACTGATCAATGGGAGGCGGACCTAGGGGAGGAACTGGAAGGAATTGAGTGGCAGGAGATATGGGAAGCAAACAAAAATACTTCCATATGTGTCACGTTACAGGAGCAGGCATGGAAAACCATGCTCAGATGGTATACTACTCCCGTGAAATTACATAAAATGCATACTATAGAAACAGACGATTGCTGGAGGGGCTGCCGATTAAGAGGCACGTACATCCATATGTGGTGGGAATGCCCGAAGATACACAGCTTTTGGAAGTCAGTAGGGGACTTGTTGAAACAGATGTTCAACAAACCCTTGGTTATGGACCCATGGATATACCTGTTAAACAGATCAATCGAGGGATGGACAAAAAAAGAGCAGAAACTGGTACACAAGATAACTCTAAGCGCGCGCAGAGCAATAGCAACGGCATGGCTTTCACCTGGGGGTCCAGAATTTCGAGGGGTGATATCCAGGATAAGAGAATGCAGACTCATGGAAGACCTGATGGCAAGGATAAAGGGGACGACAGTAACTTTCCAGAGAATTTGGGAACCATGGGGCAATAGTATAGTGGGCTCAACTGGAGACTGACAGGGATCGGAAAGTAATGAAGTTGGGGACCAGCAACAAAGAACCTTCATGGTGAACTAGATTCTGAGGGCCCCGTTCCTTCCTCGCCCCCCCCTTCCATCTTTTATCTCACTTCCCCTCTCTTTCTTCTCTATTTCTCTGACATTTCTCCTTTTCTCTTCTCTTACGTCTTCTCATTTCATATCTCCTCGTACCCCCTTTTTTTTTTATTTCTTGGTTTACAGGGGTTTGTTTTTCTTTTTCCATTTTTCTCACCCATGCATGATTACACAATCGGAGAAACGAGGATGCCTAAAGATGAACCTGGCCTGTGAAAAGCTAGGGCTCCTTCTTTAACTAGATTGCCTGGATTAAAAATAAAAACCTCGGTAGGAGGCAAGACACAATGGGATAAAAAAGAGGCTTGTATTGTAAGCTCATATTGCATGCTGTATTTCCAAGAATGTTCTCTCAAATATTGGCTTCTGCGCAAGACCAAAACTTAAACTGTACTTGCTGTACCTATCGAATGAAAAATAAAGAATAAAAAAAAAAAACCTAAGCACTTACATCCTTCAATGCCGAGAGATGTCTTGACCAGAGTACACTTTTACTCTGTGAAAAAACTGATTCTCCGCTCACACTAAGAAAGTGCAAACATGCCTGCAAAGTTCAAGGAGATACAAATCTTTATTGACTTATCAGCCGAAACACTCAGAAGAAGGCGTAACTGATTCCAATTCTATCTAACACTGAAGGGTCTGATCTGCTGCGCACTTGGGGCTTGGCTCCGAAACCAATCGCTGGCAGACCGACACAAAGCCCTCGGCTGAGGACAGAATGGCAGACCCAGAGAAAGAAGACCCCGAGATATGAGTGCTCCGGTACACCCTACACCACCTCATAAAGCCACTGAACACCTACACATATCTGCTCTCGGACTATACACCACTTTGACATAAGGGCTTCCGATAGCCTTACATCCCTTCAACCCTCTGGGCTCATAACCTCCTGTTGGGGCGTGGAAACCAGCACCTCACATACATTACCTCCTAAGCAGCAACCGGGAAGGGGAAATGCTCCACCCTTGGCCTCTCCTTGACGAGGGGAGGCGTACCTCCATCACACCTGAGTCGGGGGGAGGGTGGGAAGGTGCTCCCAAGAAGGTGGCCCAGGGATATACCACATGGGCGCTTTGGTATTACAACAAAGGGAAGGGGAACAAGGGACCTATTGTGAATGTAATTGTGTTATTATGCTAATTCATTGTATTGCAACCATGCCTGCAACTCAAAAGTATACCAAGGATGTTACATATACGGGTCCCCAGATGGCTCCACAGGGTACTTGATGGGACATGCGACTGAGAGACTGCATGCTAGGTCCATAAGGGGGAGGATGCCTGTAATACATAGGTCACCGCTTATGTGATACTGTAATACTTATTTTATTTGGAACTCAACTGCAGAATTTTCTAATTGCAGCAACTATTAGTTTCACCTCCTGTTATAGTGATGTGGGGAGAGTTACTGTAGCTTTAAATATTTAAGCAGGATGTTAATTGTGAGTAAAGAATAAGCCAATGATGATCTGCATAAGCAAGTTAGTTCCAATTTAGGAATTAATGCAGAAAATTATGCAGAGTTAGTTTTTAGCTTAATTAAGATGGAATAATTTCAAGCAAGATTATTAATGAGGAAAGACAGAATTGCTGCTAGGAATAATTTGATTATTGGAGGAAGAATTTAACCTTAAAAGCAGTTCCTTATGTATTAGAGAGAACAACTTGAGAGAATATGCCAAAGTAATGAGCTTTCAGATAAAGTCTATTATTAGTAACAGAGGAAGCTTGATTGTAGGGACAATTACTTAACTTAAGAGGCAGTTCTGGAACTGTAGGAGTTAATTACATCCAATGGAAGTGGAGAAGGTAGAAGTCCGTTTAACAAGCCGAGATCTGGGAGTTGAGAAGGTGGAAGTCCGTTTAGCAAGCCGAGGTCTGAGAGTGGAGAAGGTAGAGGTCCGTTTAAGCAAGCCGAGGTCTGAGAGTGGAGAAGGTAGAGGTCCGTTTAAGCAAGCCGAGGTCTGAGAGTGGAGAAGGTAGTAGTCGCCCCAGAACGCTACCCGGTACAGGCAGGATCAAGGTAGAGCAGCTGATAAGTTGCAGGCACCTGTGCAATAATCCAGCCCTTTGAATCTGGCACGGTCTTCCTAAGTAGCGTGGAAGGACCACGTCAGAGAAAAGGGGCGGGGCTAAGCTCAGTGAACCCGGAAGTGGGTTCCTGCGGCGAAATCTATGTCAGGCTATACCTGACAGATACTGGGAAACCGGATAATCCCCTAGAGACAGTCCCCGCTCCTCCCTGGTAGACCTTGCCCTCTCCCCACTGACCATAGACTCCTGTGACAAGAGGTGCCTCTCTAGACAGGTGCCAGCAGACCGGTCCCTACGCACCATACCCCCGAGTATGAGATACCACCCCTCCTCCAACAACACCTTGAGGTAGCATTACCACAGCGCCCTGACACAAAGACCCGGTCCCAGTGACTAAGAGCAACCAAACCAAGAGCACACGACTGTTGTTTGCCCAGGGATAATAGGTCCCAGCCAAAACAACCTACCGCAGTGCTTCCACTGACAGAAGCCCATCCAGAGGCAGACCACCCCGACTGGATCCAGACTTGGTCCGTCCACTATTCCCCCACCCAGAAGGTGTTCCGGATAAACTCACCAGACACCTTTGATCTAAAAGTATCCAAAATGTACATGTTACATTGTTTTTTTATATATGTTTGCTGTTTAAATTGTTATGCTTTACAGTTGTTCCACACCGGTGCAGGTACAACCATGAGCTTACCAGTGCACACCAGAGAGTACACTCTCCTTAAGACTACCGCTCAACCCCCAATTTAAAAGGGAAAGATAGTCAGGCCCCAGAAAAGCCAGGGCAACACACTTAGTGTCCCATATAACACCGCCACTATGAAGACGCCACACCTCGTACACATCCCACGGGCTCTAGGCTCAGCAGACCCAGAGAAGAGACAAACATCTATCATAAGCAACACAATGACCCCAGGCACATATTATGAAAATATACACACATTATCTTGGTGACTCAACTCCCCCCAAAAAATGTTCTACCCTCCTAAAAGAACTGGCGCAATCCCAAGAGGCCATTGTTCCCAAGAGGGCAATTCTTCGACAACTATTGGGTGCAAGGTATACCCGGATCATTTCCATGCCACATCACCCAGGAAAAGTAGAGGGGTATCCATCATCATAAGCAGGCATCTTGCCTCCGACAAAATAGCCCTCAAACTAGATCCCCAGGGCAGGTACATAATCTTAGTGTGCACCATTAATAGCTCAACATACACCATAGTTAATGTATATACGCCAAACATTAACCAACCAATTTTCCTCAGCAACCTTCTACACCATATCACCCAGAATCAAACAGGGACCATGATCATATACAGGGATTTCAACCACATTCTAGACCCGACCACAGACTTCACAGCTACCTTCACCGACGCGAGATATACAAACACTGCAACGCAATAAACAAGACACTCACGAAATATGGTCTTTGTGACATATGGCGCATATTACATGCAAACGAACGTGAATACACCTACTACTCTCCAGTACACAACACTTACTCCAGGATCGATGGCATCCTCATGCACAGTGCACATCTTAACCAGGTTTTGTCCTGCGAAATAGGCACATCAACGTGGTCGGACCACAGCCCGATCACGCTTTCCATGACTGAACACTACCAATACAGGACCCCAAATTTGTCAACTCCTTACATTCAGAACTCTCACAATACTTTGTCACAAATCATACGATAGACTCAAGTCCGATCACTCTGTGGATGGCCCACAAACCAGTAATTAGGGTTATATTGATCAGACCTTAAAAAAAACAAAAAAAACACATGACCCTAATACAAAACCTCGCAAATCTGCAAGACCTACACAGAGCAAACCAACTCTCCCCTACAAATTGAACTTATTTGCCGACGATATCTTACTAACACTCACACAACCTATGATCTCTACCCTGAAACTCACATGCGAACTAATGGCATACAGCAAACAATCGTGCTACCAACTGAATGTAACCAAAATCCAAGAAATGGGAACAGGGCCACCATCAAGGGGTGACAACCATGACGGTTGTCACAGGCCCGGTGGCCCTGGTGGGCCCGGCCACATGGGCCCCACGTGTAGCGGCGGAACTGCCGCCGGTGCAGTTGCCCCGGGGCCCGCACGCTGATGGGGCCTATCGGGTGGCCCATGCACTTATGGCCACCCAATGGTCCCTATATGTTCAGGGGCCCGGTCAGCGCTGTGGCCGCGTAATAGCGCGACCGGGCCCCTTTAAAAAAATAAAACGCAGTCGCAGCGCAAACGCAAGGTCACTTCCTCCCAGCTCGGAGCACCGACTCCCATCAGCCCCAGCCACCCTCCTGCAAAAAAAGGTAAGAAACAGGGGTGTGTACCCCTCTCTGCATACAGACACAGAATGGCAGTTACTATGTTACTGTAAGTACTCTATTACTTCACCTGGATCAGGACAATGATGTTGTTTGGAGCCATCTGGATCAGAATCAGGGTATTATATGGAGCCACATGTATTCAATGTTCACTGTACAGAGTCTCTGGGCTGAGCAGGAACCTCTCAGTACATCCATATGCTGGGCTTTCTGGAAAAAAATGGGTTAAAAAGTTGTCCATGCCTTGTTTGTAATCCCTAGTCTAATACCCTGGTGTGTAGAACCTTTAGGTCCATTTTGGGAGACACTGCATCTCTAGTTTTCCAAGTTCTTTGATGAAATCCCCCCCTCTCCAGTTTTTTTCTAACTTTTTTATTCCCATGAATGTCAGACCTTCAGGTTTTTGGCCATTAATTATTTTAAAGTGATTCGAAAAGCTATGTTGTTCAAAACCTTTTTGGATCTTATAAATATGTTCTCTTATTCTTATATGTAACGGTCTAGCTATTACAGTCTACTGATTTGAAATGATTTTTAGTTTTAACTTTTCCCTCTTCTATATAAATATCCAAATCTAAAAAGGAGACATCTTCCTTGCTCCAAGTGCTGGTCAATTTAACGCCCCAAGTGTTTTAATGAAAATGATTATGTGCAATAAATATTGTAGAATGAACTATATTCGATTGATAATGTCTAATTAAGAAATGGATCATATGCAGTAGATATTGTGGAGACAACCTATAAAAGTAATGAATTGATATTTAAAATCTTTATGTATCAATATAACCATTTGAGACATTTACATATCTATGTAACAATAATTCATTTAACAAACTGATAAAAACTGATACAAAATATTCTATCTTTTATTTTTCCCATGTGCTGGCTATTTTGAGGATTTTTCGGTCGCGCATTGGCTATGGACAACTGTGGACTCTGTGACTTTAAGAACTGCCTGAGAGAATACGTGAAAACTACAAGAGATATCTGTGGATTTTGTGTCTTTATAAATTTTAAAGAATGCCAGAAGGATAATGGGAAAACCTTAAACAGAAGAAGAGACATTTGAATTTATTATATACAAAAAAAATGTTTTTATTGAAAAGTTGCAGATGGAGCTATAAATAAGGGTGTCCGTCGGCATCATTAGACCATATAGGAAGATCGAGGCTTGGACTGCACACGCTCTACCGATAGGTGGTAACAGCGTGTGCGGTCCACACACACAGTTTTCCAATTACACTAATTAAGAACAGTATATACGAACAGAAGACGAACCAGGATTTGTACAGCTGATTTATCCGGTTGAGGAAGCCACAGCAAAGTGGTGAAACGCGTTCCGGTTTTTATTAGGACATTGTGCCTTATTTTGTTTTATACATATTATTAATAAATTATTTACCTTTTATTTTACATTTACCTGGTTCGGCACTTTACTGCTTCTATATGGGAGTGCAGCCCCTAGTCTGCATAATGCCTGAAAACAGAGTCATACTGACTCCATGCTTGTAAGTACCTATTTTTGGGATTCTAATGAAATAAATCTATTTATTCAAGCAATATTGCGCTATTTCCCTTGTATATTTAACCCCCTCCAGGACCGGCCACATTTTTCTGCTGAGGGGTGGGTCGCCTAAATGGACCCAGAGGCGAATCAAACTAGAGCTGAGTTCACATCTCTGGGTCTGTGAGTGTGCTATTTTTGTATTTTACATATTTATGTTTAAATTATCTACGGTCTATACTATGTTGTGATTATTATCTTTTATAGATTTATTTGCAACCTGGGACACTAGTGAACATTTTCTCCTCCAGCAATATAAAAGGTGACATTCACTTCCAAAGCGCTACATTCTTTATTTTTTCTTTGTTTCTTCTATTGGTGATATTGTAAGGAATCACATGAATGTTTACCAGCTTAATTTTATAAGGATTGTTTATTGTAATATTTGAAGTTAAGATTTATATTGATTTATATTGTTCTATATTTTATAATAAGCGCTAGTCTCTGTTCACATTTTTGCATTATTTCGCTGCTAACAATGTTGTAACATATCGATGCAGCATAAGTTATCACAGTATGTCCTTGCAGGTAAAATACAGGTGTCGGCTGTTACATGCCAAGTTACATTCGTTGTGCCTGAAGGCCCTTATATGAGCACATGCCGTCCAATACTTTTTTTTTTATTTGATAACGTAGAAAGAACTGAAATGAACATAAATAGAAAGGGAGTATTTGAAACAAGTAAGAAAGAAGGTGTGCGGAATAAGAGAGATGTTTATTGTCCCCTGAGAGTTGGATATGCCTTTGGAATGTGTGAGCCTGTTCGTTGTGTGTTACCCCACTGTGGGGTGAGCCTCCAGAAGGGAAACGCTGGACTACCAGCCCTGCCGCAGTGCGTTACCCCCATGCGTCCCCCCCCCAGACCCCATTCTAGTATGTCTGGACCAGAGTCTGTAGGCAGCCTAAAGGACATTACAGTAATGAATAAGAAGGGGAAGAGAGTTTGAGTGTCCATCACCGCCGCCCGCGGCCCCCTAGTCAAGTGTATTTAGGTACCACTATTCTTTATTAAAGGTACATTTACATGTCCCTCATACATTACAATTTAAGACAGTTATGTGTCCATGTATTTTTTGTATTATGCACAAATTTGCACTGTTGTTGCACTTTTGTGTGTGTTTTTGGAGGATTGCACATTCAATGTCGTAGCAGCTACAAATGTAGGATATTATATTGGTTTTATTAATAAATAGGTGTTTTAACACATATCATTTCTTTTTTTCTTAGCGCATTAACCACTACGGCCTATTATAGTGGTTATGATGCAAAGAGTCTTTGGGTGACTCTACCCTCCAGGTTTGTAGCAATGTTATAGAAACATAGAACGACGGCAGATAAGAACCATTTGGCCCATCTAGTCTGCCCAATATTTCAAAATACTTTTAATTAGCCTCATCTTATAGTTAGGATGGCCTTATGCCTATCCCAACAATGCTTAAACTCCTTTACTGTGTTAACCTCTACCACTTCAGCTGGAAGGCTATTCTATGCATCCACTACCCTCTCTGTAAAGCAATACTTCCTGATATTATTTTTAAACCTTTGCCCCTCTAATTTAAGATTATGTCCTCTTGTTATGGTAGTTTTTCGTCTTTTAAATATTGTCTCCTGCTTTACTGGATTGATTCCCTTTATGTATTTAAATATTTCTATCATATCCCTACTGTCTCGCCTTTCCTCTAAGCTATACATATTTAAGCTTTCCTTGTAAGTTTTATCCTGCAGTCCATGAACCAGTTTAGTAGCCCTTCTCTGAACTCTCTCTAAAGTATCAATATCCTTCTGAAGATACGGTCTCCAGTACTGCGTACAATACTCCAAGTGAGG
Source organism: Pelobates cultripes (assembly GCA_933207985.1). Taxonomy (NCBI): domain Eukaryota; kingdom Metazoa; phylum Chordata; class Amphibia; order Anura; family Pelobatidae; genus Pelobates; species Pelobates cultripes. Next base: position 151,772,621 of record OW240919.1, read on the forward strand.
TCTCACCAGTGTTCTTTACAATGGCATGAGTACTTCCCTCTTTCTACTGCTAATACCTCTTCGTATACAACCAAGCATTCTGCTAGCATTTCCTGCTGCTCTATTACATTGTCTGCCTACCTTTAAGTCATCAGAAATAATCACCTCTAAATCCCTTTCCTCAGACGTTGAGGTTAGGATTCTCTCAAATATTCTGTACTCTGCCCTTGGGTTTTTACGTCCAAGATGCATTATCTTGCACTTATCCACATTAAATGTCAGTTGCCACAACTCTGACTATTTTTCTAGTTTACCTAAATCATTTGCCATTTGGCTTATCCCTCCTGGAACATCAATCCTGTTACATATCTTAGTATCATCAGCAAAAAGACATACCTTACCATCAAGACATTCTGCAATATCACTAATACAAATATTAAAGAGAATGGGTCCAAGTACAGATCCCTGAGGTACCCCACTGGTGACAAGCACAAGCTTTGAATATACTCCATTGACTACAACCCTCTGTTGCCTGTCACTCAGCCACTGCCTTACCCATTCAACAATATTGGAATCCAAACTTAAAGATTGCAGTTTATTGATAAGCCTTCTATGTGCAACAGTGTCAAAAGCCTTATTGAAATCTAGGTAAGCAATGTCTACTGCACCACCCTGATCTATTATTTTAGTTACCCAATCAAAAAAAAACAATAAGATTAGTTTTGCATGAGCTCCCTGAAGTAAACCCATGTTGTCTCTGATCTTGAAATCCATGTGTTTTTAGATGTTCAACAATCCTATAACATGGTTTCTATTACTTTCCCCACTACTGAAGTAAGGCTTACTGGCCTATAGTTGCCCGACTCCTCCCTACTACCTTTCTTGTGAATGGGCACAACATTTGCTAACTTCCAATTTTCTGGGACTACTCCTGTTAACAATGATTGGTTAAATAAATCTGTTAATGGTTTTGCTAGTACACCACTAAGCTCATTTAATAGCTTTGGGTGTATTCCATCAAGTCCCATTGATTTATTTGTCTTTACTTTTGACAGTTGAAATAGAACCTCTTCCTCTGTAAACTCACATGTAATAAATGACTAATTTGTCCTTTTTCTGAGGTCCCTCTCCTTCATTTTCATCTGTAAATACTGAACAAAAATATTCATTGAGGCAGTCAGCTAGACCTTTATCCTCTTCTACATACCTTCCTTCGTTTGTTTTTAATCTAACTAATTCTTGTTTTACTTTCCTTTTATCATTTATGTATCTAAAAAATGTTTTGTCCCCTTTTTTACTGACTGTGCTATTTTCTCTTCTGTGTGAGATTTGGAAGCTCTTATAACTTGCTTAGCCTCTTTCTGCCTAATCTTATAGATCATTCTGTCTTCCTCACTCTGTTTTTTTTAAAATAATTACTAAATGCTAACTTTTAGTTTTTACTATTTTGGTCACATCTGCGGAGTACCACAGTGGTTTCTTGAATTTTTTGCTTTTACTGACAAGACTAATGCAATTTTCTGTTGCCTTCAGCAGTGCAACTTTTAAATAATCCCATTTCTCTTTGAATCCATTTAAATTGCTCCAGTTTGATAATGACTCCTTTACACATATTCAAATTTTAGAAAAGTTAGTTTTTTTAAAGTCTAAAACTTTTGTTTTTGTGTGGTGTGACTCAGTCACTGTTTTTATATTAAACCACACTGACTGATGATCACTGGATCCTAAACTTTCACCTACAGTAATATCTGATATCAAATCTCCATGTGTTAACACTAAATCTAGTATGGCCTCTTTACGAGTTGGCTCCTCAATGACTTGTTTTAGAGACAATCCCAATAGGGAGTTTAGAATATGTGTGCTCCTGGCACAAGCAGCTATTTTGGTTTTCCAATTCACATCAGGAAGATTAAAGTCACCCATGATGATAACTTCCCCCTTCATTGTCATTTTAACTATTTCATCAACTAGTAGATTATCTAACTCTTCTATTTGTCCTGGGGGCCTACAAATCACACGTACACAAGTTAGTGTGTGATTACCAAATTCTAACGTAACCCAAATGGACTCCATGTTTGCCTCACTAACTTTTATTAGGCTAGGTTTTATGCTATCCTTCACGTACAGGGCCACCCCTCCCCCTTTCTTGCCTTCCCTGTCTTTTCTATATAAAGAGTACCCTGGTATTGCTATGTCCCAGTCATTTTTCTCATTATACCATGTCTCAGTAACAGCGACTAAATCTACATTATCAGTTGCCATTATTGCCACAAGTTCATGGATCTTATTCCCTAAACTGAGAGCATTTGTAGACATGACTCTAAGCTTATCATTTTTTAACACACTTGCTACAGGCACCTTCTGTCCTTGTTTTGGGGGGCAATTGGATTGATGTTTTATCACCCTTTTGCCCCTCCTAGTTTAAATACATCCTAGCAAAACCTCTGAACTGCTCACTGAGAACATTTGTACAGTCAAATTGGTCTGGTATGCCTATTGCAACACCCAGGAATGAGGGAGTCTGACTTTTAGTGAAGTGTCTCAAACTGGATATGGGCAGAAGTTTCACCAAATACTCTGCCTGAAACTGAAGTGGCTTGATTCAGTTTTTCAGTTTGATTTTTTTTACAATTTTTTTTATCACGAATAGGAAACAGTTCCTTATATTGTTTTCCTATATCTCTTTTACAGTTTCCATCTTTGAGCTAAAAGTAGATTATTTTGGTGTGTAGTAAGTTTGACTCTGCCTCTAGCAGATTTAAAGCCATACACCCCATATATGTAAGTGCTGTGTTTTTCCTAAACTATCAGGATATATAAAAGCCTTTTCAAGTGAACTGACTCCTGGACCCATTGCACCTAATTTTAGGTACAAATCAAACCACATCTTTTTTGTACAGTTTATTTCCATTCCAAACAGAGCTACCGTAAGAGATAAAGCCAAATCCTTGCTCCCGACACCATTCACCAAGCCACAAGTTAATGTCTCTAATACGCATCCGCCTGTCATTCTGAGTGTTATGCACAGGCAGAACTTCAGAGAATGACAGTGTGGGAGCAACCTGCCGTATATCATTGGCAAAAACACTGAAAACTTCCTTAACCTCAGAAACCTCATTGCAAGCCAAGTCTTGATGGACAAGTACATCCAATTCCCCTTTCTGCCTTGTTTTTTTTAACAGTATTACAAATACGTCTCCTGTCTCTGTGAGCAGTAGCTTCGGGAAGACATCTCACAAGACCACCATTGTCCATCTCCACACCTTTGGAATCCCCCAACAACTGCTTTCTATTAGGCCTCACCATGGTCTCTAAGCCTGTCTCCACAACACCACTACCCTCAGTGCCTGAGTCTGTCTCCACAACACCACTACCCTCAGTGCCTGAGCCTGTCTCCACAACAGCACTACCATCAGTGCCTGAGCCTGTCTCCATAACACCACTACACTTGGTGCTTGAGCCTGTCTCCATAACACCACTACACCTGGTGCCTGAGAATGTGCGCAAAGTGAAAGTAATGATAATCTGCGAAGGCTTGGGACAGATTAGCTATCAACCATCTTTCCTGTCCAGAATAACTTTAGGTGCATACACAGTCACATACATTCACATACTCACTCACAGACACAATCAGCCAAAGTCACATACACACAGTTGCACACAGTCTCCCTAAGTCACATAAACACAGTCACCCAGTGTTATATTCAGTCATACACACAGCCATTAAAGCTTCCTTTCCTGCTCCTCAGCGTTATGACCACCGGAGAGGAAAAGAGGGCACTAGAATCCTAACGGTCCATGGTATCTAGTGTGACTGTTAGCAGGCAGCTAACAGCTGCGGTTTGTATTAGTGTTATAGTTCGCTCCCCGTGATACCCAGGTAGAGGATAATGAGATTATCCAGGTAGAGGATAATGAAATGGTTTACCTGGGTACCACAAAGTCACGCCAAAAAGAGTGATAGGTGGGATGGGGCGGTCTTTGCAACCCCTTTCACCTATTACCCGGGGTAGACTTTCCCCACTACACACTCGTTGGCGTACTTCTTCAACAGTGGTAAATGGGATTTCCAAACAATTTGATAATACTTTGTAACCTTATCCCTTCTGATATTACTTGAATACTCAATCTCTTACGGCTGCAGAATGCTCTTTCTTTAATGATCCTTACCCAGAAAGGGATTTTTATTCAGAGATAAATAGATAAATACTCATTATGTCAATGTCTCCCAGGTAGATACAATTGGTTAGGTAATGGTATCGCATTAGAGATTTTTTTTCCAGATTTGTCAATATGGGACTTTAACATTAGAGGGCTTGAATATTTTTGCATTTTATTTTTAATCTAAATATTTTAAAGCCCTCTCATTGCAGCAATATTGTGTCACAGTTGTAAAAGTGGATGTAAAAAACATTCTATTGGTTTCCATGGTGATTGCATCCATTCTAGAATGTTGCCCCAGCATTATACATAGCCTCCAATGTCAACATACTTGGAAACTATGGGATTGAAAATGTGTAATTAAGGAGAATGTTCTTCCTTTTTTCCTAGTTAATGTAAAGTTTACTTTATTTGAAAATATTGTGAGCGTAAAATTGGAATAGTGGTTGATGGAAGATACATCAGGCCTGATTTGCTAAACAGCAACCAAAGGATTTTCAGTTAAATGCCCCAGGGAGAGATGTTAAAGTTTGCAATATGCATAGCTGATGCTCTGCAAAAACATGGTATGGGTCCCTGGGGCGGAGTATTTGGAGAGCAGGGTGGGCCAATGCTCCAACAGCATTAGTTGCTGTGTAACAGACCACTATTTGGATCTGACTTATGAGTTAATTAATTGGCACTCACCTGTGGCTAGTCAATTAGTAGACAGGCCTTTAAAAGAAGAGGGCAGCCTGCTGCAGAGTGAGGGAGAAAAAGACAGCTAGGAGAGATTGTGGTTATTGCAAAGACATTTCTTTTGTTTGGAAAATTGGTAAGTGGGAAAGCCACCCAATTGCAGATAGCAATTCATGTCTAGTAAGAGCTCAAGTAAGAGCAAGGGATTTTGTTTGTTTTTGTTATTATTTAAAGTACCTGCTTTCTTACTGAATAAAAAGGAAAACCGAGCTGAATGTGTCCTGGACTTTGTATACCCTAGAAGGCTGTGGTTACTGCAAGATCTGTGACAATCCTACCTGTAAAAGAGGTGGTTTGTTACAATATGTATTTGTGAGTTGTGAAAAAATAAAGTTACATGTAGAAATCCACATTTGGACGCCTTAATCTTAGCTCTGTCATTGTTATAAACTCTAAACAGATTAAAGAACAGCGCACACATACAAATCCAATTTTTTATCAATATATATTTTTCTTAATTTTTGCAAAAATTTTATCTTTTGGTTTCAATTTACATGGGAAAATCTTAATACAAAGTTACGTTATCAATAGACATACATTATACATTGAAACATACTATGTCCTTGGTAGGAATGACAATTAGATTAGAATGCATAAATGATAAAGTTGAACATTCTCACGATGGGAAATAAGATATGCAACCCTCTCTATTATTACATTAGCTTTCTTATGTTTATACAGTCGGCGGTGGGTTGACTAGGACAATATGGCTAACAATCGTGGGGTCCATTAAATTTGAGCCAGGGGGCCCAAACCTCTTCATATTTGTCAATGGAGAGTCTATCTAGGTGAAAGCCTGACTCCATTCTGTACTGGAAATTCAATTGAGAATTTATTTCTGTCTATTTTATTGGACCCATATTTCTGCAGTTTCTAGCAAAACCAATTTTGTGGCCATAAATATATGTACCAGAAGGTTTTAATAATGGATGTTACCAGTACGGAGGTCAATATGGAATAAAAACATATGTGCTGTTACTTTTACTTTCCTCTTAAAAACTAAATTTAAGGTACCCAACTCTTCACATTTTCACCAGATGTGAGGGAAATTTTACATTTTATAAGGCTACTTAAAATCAGAAAAACGAATATGGGGATTCAGTTTCACCACATGACCATATTAATATTATTATTATTGCCATTTATATAGCGCCAACAAATTCCGTAGCGCTTTACAATATTATGAGAGGGGGGATTTAACTATAAATAGGACAATTACAAGAAAACTTACAGGAACGATAGGTTGAAGACCCTGCTCAAACGAGCTTACAGTCTATAGGAGGTGAGGTGTAAAACACAATAGGACAGGAAATAGCAATCAAATAGGGTGGGAGTGAAGCAGAGCTGGAGGAGTAGAACCAGTGTTCTGTACAATGGCATGAGCGCTTCCCTCTTTCTACTGCCAATACCTCTCCCTATACAACCAAGCATTCTGCTGCTCTATTACATTATCTACCTACCTTTAAGTCATCAGAAATAATCACCCCTAAATCCCTTTCCTCAGATGTTGAGTTTAGGACTCTATAGGAGGTGGGATATAAAACACATTAGGACAGGAAATAGCAATCAAATAAGGTGGAAGTGAAGCAGAGCTGGAGGAGAGAGTACAGTGCTGCCCTTTAGGAGAGAGCAAGAGACAGGTATGTAAGGTAGAGCTTACTCTGGGAGGCCATAAGCTTTCCTAAAGAGATGGGTTTTAAGGCACTTCTTAAATGATTGAACACTATGGGAGAATCTGATGGCGGTAGGCAGGCCATCCACGAAAAGCCCTGCAAGCGCGAGTTGGCCGTACAGGTGCGAGCAGCGGACAGGAGGTGGCACAGCGGAGAAGCCGAGAAGGGGCATACCAGAAGGGGCATACCTATGGATCTGTGAAGAGATATAAGAGGGGCTAGAATTGTTCAATGCTTTATAGATATGGGTTAGCACTTTGGATTAACTCCTGTAGGATATAGGAAGCCAATGTAAGGACTGACAGAGGGGTGAGGTGTGAGAGAACCGACTAGAGAGGAAAATCAGTCTGGTGGCAGCATTCATTACAGACTTTAGCGGGGCAATACAGCTTTTGGGAAGACAAATTAGGAAGGGTTACAGTAATCAATGCAGGAAATTACTAGAGCATGGACAAGCTCATTGGTAGCATCTTGTGTAAGAAAGGGGCGGATGTGGGCTATGTTTTTAAGATGGAATCTACAGGACTTAGTAGCATGTTGGATGTGAAGCTCAAAGGCCAGAATCAAGTATGACGTCAAGACAGTGCACTTGCAAGGACCGGGAGCAGCCACCTATCTCTCTGGAACTCCTCATTAGATTGGGGACTAGCCGTGATCTGCCAAAACTTTGTCAAGAGCGATCTCAGTCCCAGAGTCACCTATTTGAAGGGGTGATAGAGGTGGTGAGGCATGAGGGAGCTCCAGTGGGTACATGGAGCTTGAGGGAGCTCCATGTACCCACTGAGAGCACCATAATTTTAGGTGACCAGGGTTTTCCACCCACCGCTATGGAACTCTGTGCTGGATTGGAGGATGGCCGTGGCATTGGCGGATCCAGGGGGGGCAATTGCCCAAGTCCCCCCTGATGGCTAATGCAGGGCTGGCATTGCCCAAGTGCCAGCCCTGCAATGTGCCTGCGGACCGGGGGGGGTGATCAGTGGTCTCCCTCCCCAGTCCACAGGCACTGTGCTGGCAGCAGGTCCAGTGGGGGGAGGGAGAGGGAGGAGAGGACCCAGGAGCTCAGCTCGCAGCTCCTCCGGGTCCTCCTCTCGCGAGATTTGAAGCGTTGCTGCGGTTACCACGGCAACGCTACAAATCTCGCGAGAGTGAACTCTAGCCCTGGAGTGCGGGCTAGAGTTCACTCTCCCCACTGGGACCACCAGGGAATCCCCACTGGGACCACCAGGGACTAAGAAATGTCCCCCCTCCTCCTAATAAAGGTAAGAAGGGAGGGAGGACATAAATATATTTATTTTATTTAATAATTTTTTTTATTTATTTATTAAAAAGCCTCCCTTCCCTCCTCCTCCCCCCCATACTGTCCCCATACACACACTGCCCCACACACACTGCACACCCATACACACAGTACCCCACATACACACACTGCACATCCATACACACACAGACACATACAGTGCCCTACACACACTGCTGCCCCCCACACAGACGACCCCCCCATACACACAGTGCCCCCAATACACACACTGCCCCCCCCTTACACACACTGCCCCACACATACATACAGTGCCCCACATACATACAGTGCTCCCCATACACACACTGCCCCACACAGACATACAGTGCCCCCCATACACATACTGCCACCCTCACACACACACACTGCCCCACACATACACTGCCCCCTAACATACACACTGCAACCCTGACATACAATGCCGCCCTTATGCACTCACACACTGCACCTTTCACACACTTCACCCCTAACACACACCACTTCTCCCATGCCCTATATCCCAGCAGACCCCAGGTAAGTTGTCAAACTGTTCTTAAACGGTATGACTACTTACTCTGGGGTGGGATCCTGGCACTACTGGCACCATAACTTCTACACTGAGCTGTAGTGGTTATTGTGCCAGGATTATTTATTTAAATAATCTACAAGTGCCCCTCCCGAGATCAGGCTCTGGATCCACCACTGATCTAACACATGCCAGCCACCTCCAAACCGAGTGCTTTTTAGACAGAGTGGGCACACAGAAGAGAGCTTTCCAGGGACACTATATGTTTGGGGATGTGGACACGGGAACCCCATGCTTTGTGTAAAAATGTTAATTGGCACTCAAGTATCTGGCTGCTAATTAAATTACCTGGTCAGGTACAGAAACCTAGGTGCAAGGTATGTTGCAATCTGTATTGTTCTCCTGGGGACCTCCTGCTGAGAACCTAGGTATAAAAATGTGTTGTTTTCCCAATAAAATCAGTTATTTTTCACCCTACACTACTGCTTGGGTTGAATCTGCTCAGCAGCTATAATGCTATACTGTACTCTCTGGGCTATAATCTCTACAGTAACGTTGGCAGTGACACTCGGGTCCCCTGGGAGTAGGCAGTCACATTATATATAATAATTTTCCTGATACAATATTAAGCAGGGATTGCTAGGATCAGGTATGCTGACCTTTTTATGCCTTCTAGTGGTCAGTTTGTTAAATAACAGTCATAGATTATAAAGTCATCATAGATTGTGAATATACTTGAGCAGGACTTCTTTACCTCTTGACTCTGTTAATATTTTAATGTAAACTCATTGTGTCAATTATCCTCATGTCATGATTGTAAAGCGCTGCAAAATTTGTTGGTGCTATATAAATAATAATAATATTAGATAGGTACAGACTCAGCATTTATTAATAGGATGTAACAGCGCCCAGCACAAGCGTTCACGTGACCGTGCCTGATCGGCGCGGATACATTAACATAAACTTACCTAACTCGCAGCTGTTTACTTCCCGATCCACTCACATTACTGCCCTCGCTGGAATGCCGTTCTGAAGGATGCAGGTCACCACGATCCCACTAAATCTTATAGCCCTGCCCCTAACCAGTAGAATTTTTTTGTAAATGTACATGCAATAATAGCTCTTAGCTCTTAAAGAATGGAGACACCTTCTGGAGGGTTTCAAGGAAACACTGATAATTATTACTGACCATAAGAACTTTACATAAATAGTAGAGGCTAAAAGGCTATCTTCTAGACAGCCAGATGGTCTTTGTTTTTATCTATATTTAATTATGTCATTATGTACAGACCAGGTACACAAAACATATGAGCTGATGCCTTGTCCAAACAATTTGATACTGAGGAGGAACATGAGCAAGAACTTTCTCCTATTGTACCTCCAGACTGTATTGTCACTACTATGGTTCTTTCCTTGTCTTCACCTCTACTTAATACCATACTGGCAGCTCAAGTTCAGGCAACTAAAGATAAACGTCAAGATACCTTGTTTATTTCATGACAATGTGATGAAGATTTTTGTGGCCTTCTCTGAGAAATACTGTCCGAGATGTCAAGGCATGCACAACATATGCAATGACTAAAACTTCTTGTCAATTACAGTGTGGTTTATTACAACTACTTCCAATACCGAATGGTCCATGGTCCCATTTAGCAATGGATTTCATAGTCAACACAAGACTATGATACAATATTAATGGTTAATGACCTCTTTACTAAAATTGATAATTTCATCCCACTTAAGAAAATACTGTCTTCATTCATATTACACAGTATTCCTCATAATATTGTGTCTGACAGAGGCACACAATTTTTGTCATGGTTTAGGAGGTCTTTCTGTAAAGAATGGGACATTGACCTATCATTTTCTTCCTCTTACCATCCACAAACTAATGGTGCAGGAGAAAGGGCAAATCAAGCCCTAAAGGTGAACTTGTGTGGTTTTGGTTTGTTCTTGACTATACTTCACATATCCCTGATCTATTGGCTTGTCTCCTTGTTTCTGTCTCATTCTGTACCCCTGGCTTGATATTTCCATTCTATAATACGTTAAGTCCGGACTCTCTGACGCCTGGTAACATATTTTTCTTTTGTTGTATTTTGTGTGTGTTGGGTCATATATTATCCTGACACAGGGCTTCCAAAGAGAGAGAACAAAGGACGCACTTTCACTTTTGTCATTTTTGCAGTCTTTTAAATGCAGTCTGAGTGCTTTAGATTTGAAGTGGTATGTGACAAAAGTCAGGATCAGTAGATGATGTTGGATGAGAAAAGATTTCTGTACTGACATTGGATAAGTTACAAACCAGTATCAGGAGCTGATCTTTAAAATGTTCTGACTTTCAGCTTGGAACCCAGACCTAGTCAGCCCAGTGTTTGTCCATTCTCCTAAGGGACAATATAGCAGAGACCCAGCCTTTTTCTTACAGCAGCACTACTCGCCCAGTAGTGCCAAAGAACTTCCAGAGAGAGAGACAGCACTCTCACAGAAGTTCCCCCACAATTATCAGCCAGATACTTGATGAAGTGAGGAAAGGCAATGTACACGTTCTTGAGACTCACAATGGGTTTTTGTACATTTCTTTGTTTTTAGAGTGAATAAAGGCCTGTGCAAGGATTTTTGGCTAAACAGGCTAAGATGCATTTTACATCTTTACATGTGTGTCCTTTAATCACCCTCTTGAATTTATTACCCCCCTTTGAGTTTCATATCCTCTCTTTTGAATATTTTACCCCATTTAGAATATCTTGTCCTTTGTTTTTCATTTTGTGTGTCTCTTACACCTCCCTTTTGTGTCTCTTATCCTTCCCAGTTCTTTTGTGTCTCCTACTTCACTCGGCTCCTTTGTGTGTATCTTTCTCCCATGAGTTCCTTTGAGTGTCTCTTTCTCTTTTTTCCGAGCCTCTCCGTGTGTCTCTTCCCTTCTCCCTTTGTGTGTTTCTTTTTCCCCTTCCCTATTCCCTCTATGTGCTTTTGCCCCACAGCCAATTTTGTGTATCTCTTTCTCCCCTTTCTCCCCTTCCTCACCCCTTCTATGTCTTTCTCCCCTCAGAAACTTGTGGGTGCCTATTTTTCCCTACCCAGCCTCTCTGTGTCTCTTTGTCCCCCCACCAACCCCTCTGGGTGTCTCTCCCCCTAGCCCATATCTGTCTCGTTTGCCCCTTCTCCAGCCCCTGTCTCTTTTGCCCCCTCCCAACCCCTTTGTGTGTCTCTTCCCCAACACATTGTCTCTTTCTCCTCTATAGCCTGTGTCTCTTTGTGTCCTCCTAGCCTCTCTGTGTCTCTTTGTGTGTGTCCCCCCAAAGCCCCTGAGTCTCTATGTGTACCCCCAATAGCAGTGTGGACTTGGGATAGCATACTATGAATTGTATGTGCGCTGATCCTTAAACTGTATTTTGTATTTGAATCATTAGGGCAGCACCAATGCTGAGAAAATGGTTGCCACCGATTTTTTTCCTTCCTATAAACTAGCCTAGAAGTCTCTGGAACAATGAGACAATGCCCTGCTTTGCAAACAACAAGACAGGAAAGGGGCAAAGGAGGAAAGGAACATACAACATGGACCATCAATACATTCAATTTTAATTCCAACTACACAATGTAGAAAATCCACACCATTTTACACCAGATAATAAGACATTGTAAGGTGGGTTAGTGTCTGTTACACAGCTATTTTGCATTAATCTTTTCAGTGCGATAGATGTAAATACCTGGAACATCATTTAGGCCTGCAACCATTATTAACTTAAAACCAGAACCTAACTTGTGTTAGAATTATTAATCTAGCTTTTGATTACAAGCTTTGTAAGATGACATAAGGTTCAAAACTAATTTTAGATTCCTTCACCGGCCCAAGCAGCAGCAACGCACCCAACAAAGCCGGCACTTTAAAAGTAGCACCGGGTCTGTCTGCCACAGGGGCAGCTGCCCAACATACTATGAGCACCAATTACAAACCATATTCGTTTGCAATAAATTAATTTTGTTTGCAACTGGTAAAGTCATGTATACTCGATTCCTGGGGTATGTATATCATGAGTCCTGTAGTAAAGTGGTTAGGAACAGTTGTAATCACTACAATTAAGTTCTTCTGTTGAAATTGTTTTCCAGGAAATTGTATTCCAAAGAGATATACATTATTAATATTTGTAATACATCACAACTTTGATAAATATATAGATCTAGTGGCACATAAAAACTTGAATAATACTGGGGCGAATTCTGTGTTAACATTTCCCATTGCCCTGCTATTGAACACCATTGATACTCAACTGGGGACTTGTGGCTTGAACACAGGGCCGGTGCAAGGATTTTTGCCGCCCTAGGCAAATAAAAATTTGCCCCCCCCCCAATGCCCACCATGTAACATCACAATGCCCCGCCCATATGGGCCAACGCCAGTCTTCACAAAGTGTCTTTTATCTGAAAAGACAGTGTGTTTACATTAAAAAGCCTACAGGCACAGGCTATAGACACCAGAACCACTACATTATGCAGTAGTGCTTCTGGTGACTATAGTATCCATTTAATGTGAGATTAGTGCCACTAATAATATATTGGATTGCCTACTTACCACCAGATGAAGACAAGAGGCTGATGATGGGCTCTGTCTGGCTCCACAGGTCTGGTGTAGAAGAGGCTCTCTGGAGACTGTTTTTAACAGTGCTCACAACAATTAACGAACAGGAAGCAGCTCCATTTTTTAGGGCCCCTTACACAGCTCAAGGTCTGGGCCCCCAGGGCTTGACCATGAGTATGCCTACAATGCCCACCCATAAATACCTACATGGCCCACCCATGAGTTCTCTCACAGGAAGTGTAGTGTATGTGTGTAGGGGATGTTTTATGTGTTATTGTAGAGGATGCAATGTGTGTGTGTTCTTATAGAATGTAGTGTATAGGGATACCAATTTGTATAAGGGATGTAGTGTGTTTATAGGGGATGCAGTGTGTGTTTACGCGTAAGGAATGCATTGTATGTTTCTGTGTGTGTAAGGGGTGCAAGGTGTGTGTAATTGAATGCAGTGTGTGTCTGTAAGGGGTGCATTGATTGTGTAAGAGATGCATTTTGTTTCTGTGTGTAAGAGAATGAGTGTTTGTGTGAATGTAAGGGATGCATTGTGTGTTTCGGGTGTGTCTGTGTGTGAGTAGGAATGCATTGTATGTTTCTGTGTGTGTGTGTAGGGGGGGGAATGAATTGTGTTTGTGTCTAGTGTAAAAGAGAGGGTTTGTGGGGTAGGATAGGGACTGAGAGGGGAACAGCTCTTTATTTTTTTTTAAAAATTTTCATAGTGCTCTCCCCTCCTGTCAATTATTGATTTCCCCTTCCCTCCTGTCCCTCCATGTTCTACCCCTTCTGTCCCTTAGTGCTCTACCTTGGCTCCCTGTCCCTCTGCAGTCCCCCCTTGGTGGTCTTCTCACTCCCCCCTCTCTCCCTTAGTGGTCCTCCATCCCTTCCCTTAGTGGTCCTCCCTCTCCCAAACCCCTTAGTAGACCTTCCCCTCCTCCCCCCACCCCCTTAGTGGTAATCCCCCCCCCCAGTGGTCATTACCCTCCCCCTCCCTTAGTGGTCCTCCCTCCTTACCCCCCTTTGGTGGTCCTTCTCCCCCTTAGTGGTCCTTACTCCCCCCCACTCCCCTAATGGTCCTTACTCCCCCCCCTAATGTCCTGCTCCCTCCCCACTCTAATGGTCCTAGTCCCTCCCTACTCCCTCCCCTAATGGTCCTTACTTCCCTACCCCCTAATAATGGTCTCTGCTCCCTCACCCCCTAATGGTCCTAGTCCTCCCCTACTCCCCTACTGTGGTCCTACCTCTTACCTCCTAATGGTTCCAGTCCTCCCTACTCCCTACGTTCCTACCCTTCCTAAAGCAGGCAGCTGGACAGAACCTTGTTTTTCCTGCTCCGCCGCCGGCGGACTGAAGGGAAGTGCTCACTCAGTGAGCACTTCCTGTCATTCCGCCGGCGGCCGGGTACAGGAAACAGAGGTTCCTGTCCCGCGTTCCGCGCTGCCCGGCCACGCTACATTGAGAGACCGGCAGGAGGGAGCGCTCTGCGCCTCCCTCCTGCCGGTCACAAACCTGGCCGCCCTCCACACAGCAATGCCGCGCCGCCTGGGGCTTGCTAAAGCGCTCAGGCGGTGCAGCATGAGGAGCCGCCGGGTGCAGGGATCCGGCGCCCCCTGCTAAGTTGCGCCCTAGGCGGCTGCCTAGGTCGCCTTACAGGTGGCGCCGGCCCTGCTTATAGTTACAGTGTCATCTAAGCATATCGACAGATTATAACATTTGTCACATTAGTTAGTGAATGAATTACGTGAATTAAGTAAATACAATTGCAATAAATTACTTTTTCTCTGTTGAGAATTATCTTCTTACAGAGGGATAGGGATGCTAGTTAATTATGATGTGTCAGGGAGCAACATCATGAACTAGAAAAGCTACAATTTCTGGGGATATTGTGTGAAGTGTTCTTGCCTCCACCAGTAGTCTACAACTGGAGTGGGCGGAGTAACTGTTATTATTTATTTATATAGCACATTTAATTGCAACGTTGTGGCCCAAAGTGCTTCACAGTTACATTAAAACATACATTTATAAAAACATTAGCAGGTGTACAAAAGGCCCTGTCTATGATATCACTTGCTGCTCCAGCCTGGCACAGGTCAGAGTATTTTGGTGGTTGCCATCTTCAAACGACCGTATTTTAAAAAATCCTACAGCGAAGAGCTTTATATTGTGAGA
>OW240919.1:151787812-151835643 GCA_933207985.1 Pelobates cultripes
GATCAAATTTCTCATGTTCTAAAGTTACTGTCACACATGCACACCATGTCCCCAGTAGAGAAGGGTTGGTTTGGACAAAAGTTATCAGGATTGTCGACTGTGTTGTAGAGAGTTAGCTGCTGTACCATGGAGACCAGCTCTGTGCTAAATTATGGGTATTTTTTTAGTGTAATTTAATTTTTTTTAATTTTTTTTTTAAACAATGTTTTTTTTTTGTTTTTTTTAACAATCTAATGTAAGCCAGCATTTAAACTTAATATATATATATATATATATATATTTAATTATATTTTTATATTATTACTACTTTCATGTCGCAAACAAAAATTATACAAAGTAGGCAATCAATGCTTTTTCTTTTAAAAAAATTTTTTACCTCATCCAAGATTATGTTGAGATGTTTACATTCAGTAGTCCTTATTTTATTTATATTTATTATTTCTTTTGAATTTGGTTTTAATGTATTCTTTTCCTTCCCAGGACATCATTCCTGTCTGAAACATTGTCTTACTCTAAGCCAGGAAAAATAATAAACAGGTTTTGACTGGCTTGTGCTAAAGTACTGCACCAGCAATTTATTTGCCTTGCTTCTCTCCAGGTTTGTATTAAAGGGACACTCAATTGCCCTAATACAAAATAAATTTTAAAAAATAACTGTATAGTAGATATATATATATATGAAAATTTACATTAATTTAATTATGCATTGTTTTTCATTGGGGCATATTAAAAATAGCTTGATTTCTCTGCTGCCTTTGCAAGCAATCACAGACTTCCTAATGCTGCTCAATGAGAAGTCTTCGCAAGGCAGGTGCTCTGAGCAATTGCTGTCTCTTGAGTTTAGCTCCACTTGGCAAATGAAACCAGGAAGTAACAGGACCTGTTTTCAGTTTGAAAGCCAAAGGAGTCTTACCAGTCTAATTTACAAAAGGGACAATTTCTATTGAAATCTGCACTTTTTGCAAAAATGAAAAAGAGAGAGTGCACTCAGAAACATAGAATGTTATGGCGGATAAGAACCATTCGGCCCATCTAGTCTGCATAATATTTCAAAATATTTTTAATTAGTCCCTGGCCTTATCTTAAGTCTAGGATAGCCTTATGCCTATCCCACGCATGCTTAAACTCCCTCACTGTGGGGGGCGATCGTGGGATTGGCTCTTCCATATAAATAGCCAAGCACTGCATTTAGTCAGTGCTTGATTGTGCTGGTGTTGGCTTCCCGTCTCCTGGCTCTCTGGTTCTTGGTTACTGATCCTTTTTCCCGGTCCATGCTCCTGGTCCTTGTTCCAGTTCCTGGTCCATGTTTGTGATCCTGGTCCTTGTTCCGATTCCCTGTTACAGATTTCCAGTTCTTGGTTCTTGATTCCCAATAATACTGCTCGGCATCTAACCTTTGGCTTTGACCCTGACCACGCTTCTTGTCTCTGCCCCTTGGCTTCTGACGTCTAGATCTCCTGGCTTTTGAACTTCATTCACCTCCTAACAACAAAACCGGTAGATTGTCGTAAAATAAATACCCGATTACTCCAATAATAAATTTAACACGACTCAAATCTTTTAAAAATATCTAACAAAACTTTAACCCCTCTCAGCTTTTAATCCTCAACACCTACCCTATCCTAACCCTGTCATTAGCCCCTCTCAATATAGTAAATTAATTGAATTTACTTTGTCTGACTTTCTGTGGGGGGCAGCAATGGGTGACTTAGAAGTCTGTGCCTAAAGGCACCTGACATGTAAATCCGGCCCTGCCTATGACCTAGGCTACACTGTTACACCCAATCACTCAATGAGAACTTTTTAAAGAAGGAATAAAAAAAAAAAAGTTGACAAATGAAGGCAGGCATAACAAAAAAGAAAACCATCAGCATTTTGCTGATCTTTATAATCATAAAAGAAGTTCAACAATAACAGAAAAACTCTGAGATAGAAAAGCCAACCGCTAATTCTATACATATTTATTTTAACTTGTTGTCAAGAAAAAAAGGTACTTGTACGAATATCATAAATAGTTAAAATGTTTAGGCAGAGACAACAAATACAGACATGAAGCATGTCACTTTTATACATCTTCTCTAATGTTAATGTTCTTCAAGCAGGTTTTGAAGAAGAGTGAAAATACTTTCCACCAATAGACAGAAAGATTTTATGTCATGCTAAAGAATTTGGTAAAATTGTGGAAGAAAAAAAAAAGCAAAATCTAACTCTTTTTTTTTTTTTACATTCTTTTTTGTTGTGCATTGCATAACTGAAACGAGTACGCAAACATTGCGCAAAATACATAATAATAGGTATAGGCATATTGTAAAATATCGAGGAAACTGCACATTTTTAGTAAATAAGAAATAACAGTAACACAATTGTAGGTAAGACGAAGAGAGAAAAACTCAAGCTGAAGCATTCGGCACCTGGTGCAGGCCCAGTATTTGGATCCCCACCCTCTCCCCCTCCAACTTCACAATGTAAAAATCTCCAGATTTAAAAAAAATTTTTTCAAGAATATTTATTGCACACATTTGTAAACTGTATGTTAGAAAGAGTCCACTTAAGGCCCCATTAGAGACAACAATGTAGTCTAATGGGCCCCTGAAGCAGGGGTGGATCCAGAACTGAATCTTAGCAGGGGTGGATCCAGAACTGAATCTTGGAGGGGCACTTGGAGATTATTACAGGGACAATCCAGGCACAAAAACCACAACAGCACTCTGTAGTGGTTATGGTTCCAGGAGCCCCATGGCGCCCTCCCTTGGTAAGTAGTCAAACCATTTAAGAACAACTTACCTGGGTTCTGCCAGGATAAGGGCTGTAGTGTGTGAGAGGGTGCAGTGTGTGTGTGTGTGTGTGTCTGTGGTGAAGTGTGTGACAGATGCAATGTGTGTGAGCAGTGAAATTTGTGTGTGAGGAGAGCAGTTTGTGTGAGGAGTGAAATGTCTGTTTGTGGGGTGAAGTGTCTGTTTTTCGGGGTGCAGTGTGTGTGTGTGAGGGGTGCAGTGTGTGTTTATGGGGTAGATAACCCTGTATATGTGTGTGTGCATGGGGGCAGTGTGTTTGAGTGGTGCAGTGTCTGTTTGTGGGGTGTAGTGTCTGTGTGTGGGGTGCATTGTTAGTGTGAGGGGTTCAGTATGTGTGTGTGCATTTCTGAGGGGTGCAGAGTGTATGTATGTGGGGCAGTGTTTGTGTGTGTGTGCAGGGTGCAGTGTGTGTGTGTGGAGGGGCAGTGTGTATGAATGTGTAGAGTTTTATTAAGTGTGTTGGTAGCCTAAAGCAAATATATGTTTTCATTTGTTTTTTTTTATAAAAATCATATACTTTATAACCTCCCTCCCTTCTTACCTTTGCTCAGGGAAGGGAGCAGTTCTCAATCCCTGGGGTCCGGTGGAGAAGCCCTGGTGGATAGCACCAGCCCTGCAGGGGAGTACATGTGACAACCTCTGGGGGGGTGGGGAAGGGCAATTGCTACGAAGCACCACCCTGGATCCGCCACTGCCCTGGAGAGGGGTTTCTCCTTTGTGCATCTGTTTCTCCCCAAAACCATTTGTGTGTCTCTTTTTTTCCCTTCTCATTTGTTTGTCTCTTCCCCCAGCCTTTTTGTGTGACCTTTTGTTTCCTCCCCAAGCCTCTTTGTGTGACTCTTCTTTCCCTTCCCCAGCCATTCTGGGTGCCTCTTTGTCCCACTCAAGTCCCTCTGTATGTTGCCATTCTGGGTGCCTGTTTGTCCCCCTGCAGCCACTCTGTGTGTCTTTTTGTCCCCCTAGCTCTTCAGTGCATATTCTTGTCTCTCTCAGTCCCTCTGTATGTCTCTTTGTGCCCCCCGGACCTTCTGTGTGTTTCGGTTTGTGACCATAGTCCCTCTATGTGTCTCTTTGTGCCTCTTAGTGTGTCTCTTTTTCCTCCCTCTGTGAGTCTTGTTTTGCCCACCAGCCCCTCAGTGTGTGTCTCTTTGTCCACCCAGCCCTTCTGTGTGTCTGTTTGTGACCATAGTCCCTCTGTGTGTCTCTTTGTGCCTCTTAGTGTGTCTTTTTGTGCCC
This sequence comes from Pelobates cultripes, assembly GCA_933207985.1. Classification (NCBI taxonomy): domain Eukaryota; kingdom Metazoa; phylum Chordata; class Amphibia; order Anura; family Pelobatidae; genus Pelobates; species Pelobates cultripes. Next base: position 151,791,844 of record OW240919.1, read on the forward strand.
CTCAATGTGTCTCATGTCCCGTTTCCCCCGGCCCCTACATGTGTCTCATTCACCACTCGAGCCTTCCATGTTTCTCATTCCCCTGCCCTCCCCAGTCCCTCCATGTTTCTCATTCCCCCCAGCCCCTCCATGTGTCTCATTTCCCTCCTTAGCCCCTCCATGCGTTCATTCACCCACGCAGCCCCTTCATGTGTCTCATCCCTACCTCCCACAGCCCCACTATCTGTCTCTATATCCATGTCCTCCATATCCCCTACCTGTTCAGAGAGTCATACTAAGATTGAAGGCCGAGGATCGGCTGCCTCCCCTCCTCGAATGTGGCTTTAGGCTGCAGGAAAGCCAGACACAGGCTGGGAGCACCAGCTGCAGGCAGAATGGTACCAGACGATCAGTGGGACACTTCCCGGGGAGACATGCAGGATTTGTGACAAGAGTAGAGCAATAATATTGAGTTTTAGACTCAAGAAGTTGATTCCCCAGAGGAGCTCCAGCATCATGCGGCTGTCCTGGTCATCTGTCAGGCTCTTCCCCTCAAAATCTCACTGTTACGCACAATTCAGCAAGGACAGAGTACACGTATGTTAGTGTCAATGCATTTAGTACATTTACAACATCATAGTTCTTTACTAAAGTGAAAATTCACGGTAATTCAAACTGAATTCATAGTGAATTCAAAATTTAAGGCCAAGATAGCCAAATTAAAAACAGACTTGATGTGGATAATTTGACTATTTTGGACTTAATTTTGAAATTCACTTTTAATTCCTCACAAGACTCACTTTAGTAGATAACCCTGTATATGTGTAAATATATAGAATGAGTGAGATTGATGGATATTGTACTCCACAACAACTTAATTGCCAGAAGCTATTACTGGCTTTAAAAATAAGTTTTGTATATATCTCAGATCAAAGGGTTTGCTCTAGGAAATGAGCATAGAATTTAAAGAATACATTTTAAATATATTAATGCATAGATTCTCGTTAAATACTCCAGTTGTTTTTTTCAAAGTTCATGTAAAGTTAACGATCAACAAGTGATGTGGAGTAATTCCCAGCCATGTATCAACATGCTTTGAAATGTTGCATCAATAGCTAAAAGTTGTAAATCTAGACAAACAAGAACTGCTTTTTATTTTGTATTATTATTATAATTAGTAATTTTCATTAATATAATACTAGCTTTGTCACATTCCAATGAGAAAATTGTGTTTAGACGCATCCTTTTTCCCTTTCTCTAACAAAATCTACTGAAAGGATGTGTCATTATTTCTGAGTATAATCTTTATGATATAATTTATTTTATATATTTTTCATTTTCATGTATATTGACATTTTTAAAGAAAACACTACCTTAGCTGTCTCTCTGTCAGCCATCTTTATGTGCCTTCCGACATGCAGTCAGTTATCCTTGAGAAGGCTCACTATTATGCAATTATACGTTGCTTTTCATAATTGCCTAACAGAAAATGCTGCAAACAGAAACAGTACGTGGTTTTGAAAAGCAACAGGTAGATGCAAAATGTTGAGCTAAGACTGGGCAGTCTGACCGAAGCTGCATAAAAATGGCGGTCAAAAAGAGTGAGCGGGGAAAGAAGGTAAGTGATTTCTTCAAAAACGTTAATAGACATAATATAACCAAAAAGAAATAATATATGCTATAACAAAGAATTCCATTGTGTTATATAAGATTATACACTTTTTAATGGCAAGTATTCTTGAATAAACTGTGAAACTCAGATCTGACATGCAGCTAATAAGGAGAGTAATGTCCTATAACTTAAAAAGTAAACTTATAAGGACAATATAATAAGGGTGGTGCAAAATGAAAAGTCTATACCAGGGGAGTCAAACCTCAGATCTTTAGAAATGGATCATAATTACCTACATTCTCTAGCTTGACAAAAATTAGTAATCTATAAAAACAGGTACCGGACCAGGACTGGATTGAGCAACATTGCTCAAAATAAAAATATCCCTTATACCAGGGGTTCTCAACCCAGTCCTCAGGACCCCCTACCAGTCCAGGATTTGGGGATTACCTGGGTGTGTCTCAGGTGGTTAAAAAAAGGGGAAAAAACACCTTAGACTCTAAGGTGTTTTTTTTTTCTTTTTCTAAACACCTTAGACACACCCAGGTAATCCCTAAACCCTGGACTGGTAGGGGGTCCTGAGGACTAACGTTGAGAACGCCTGCCTTATACTGATCATTTGTAAATATACATTCTTATACATTCTACTTTCTTATACATTTTACATTTTGTAAATAGCCATATCCATGAATATGCTGGGTTCTGTAGATTATCTGATTCTGTCTCAACAGGGATATTCTAAAAACATTATGCGGACGTGGTTCATTAGGACATGATAAAAGCTTGTGCTGGTGATACACCTGCAATATTACGCCTATCTGAAGCTAGCTCAAGTCTCTTCCAGTTGGTACAAGATACACATGCACTTGAGTCACAGGAAGTGCATAATGTTTGGAATGTCACTAGCTAGTGCAGACAGACAACACCCCTAAGCATTTTAAGAGTTTGTGCGCATGAGTTTATTAAACTCTAGGTATAGGCTTAATCATTTTAATTTGTTCTCATGCCTCTTGTGTGATTTTTGGCCCATGTGTTATTATCTTGCTTCTGACACCCTTGTACTGATTCAGACTACAGAACAGAGTACATGGTCATACAAATTCTGAAGCTATGGGTGGGAGGATTATCAAGCAACAGATGTTCATTAGGCAACTATCTGTATGTTATCTTATCTTACCCATGCCCAGACATTTAGGGACACTAACAGGAGATAGCTGTACCAAATGTTACAGAAACCATCCTTTGTTTACAATACATTTTAAATGAGATTTCCACTAGTTAAAGCATTTTATTATCTTCAACATCCATAATTAAAAAGCAAATGTATAGGCGGACTGATGTGCAATTATTTTTTCTCATTTTTCCATAATAGGTGAATTCCTTTCTCGTTCCTCTAATTCATCGGTCCTCAAACTCCGGCCCCCCAGATGTTGCTGAACTACAACTCCCATGATTCTCTGGCTATCTATGTAATTCAAAGAATCATGGGAGTTGTTGTTCAGCAACATCTGGGGGGCCGGAGTTTGAGGACCCATGCTCTAATATGTTCAATGAGTCCTTAATACTCCCAATTGTTATAATTTTAAAATAAGCATAATATATATGAATCCCATGTAGTATACATGTAAGGGTTTATTTTAATTGCTATAAAATTCCATATTCATAATTTTGTAATTTAAAAAAAAAAAATTCAATAGATTTTTTAAATTAACTTTTAACATTAGGTTGCAAAGAGTATGAATGCATGATAACCGGCAACTCAATACAGAATATTGTGAAAAGTTCTACCATAACTCTCTTGCCGGTCATAGTTTATTATTGGCATTACTGTGTGTTGGTGATGACTTTGGCCTTGAGTGTATGTGAAACAATTTGCACAGATAAGTCTAACTCAGCTAAGTCTCCATCTGAAGATTGTGTATCTTCTTTGAGCTAGAATTTTAGATCAGAGAAAATGCCACCTAATACTGCTGAAGAGAGAAAGAAAAACAAGTAGTAATCTTCTTAAAGAGAAGGATCACAGATGTACTGTCTGGAAAAGACGTATTTGTTTTGGTAACACGCTGTTATTATATAGAGAGCTTTGTGGGAACCTTGACATAAATATAATTGGAATTTTTTTGTGTCTTCCGACGGATAAATTCACCCACGCCCATATTTTCTAGAAAGGAAAAGAAAGCTGGTAAGGATAAAAAAAAATGAGAAATAGTAAATTGGTGTTGAAAGAAAGGTGTCAAACAGAATTCTGAGAGCAACGAAGAATCATCAAATCTCTTAACTTTATAGAATATATCCTAGAAAAGAAAAATCTAATCACAATTATACATAAGGAAAACACATTATTCATTGCGACAAGTATCTTTATCTTGATGTAAACCTATAATAAAGAACTTAAAGTGACACTTCACTGCCCGAATGCAAAATAAATAAGAATCACTTTATAGGAGATATACCCCAAATGAAAATTTGCATGCATTTAATTATGATTTTTTTCATTGAAGTTATATCTAAAAACAGCTTGCAAAAGCTGGAGGTCTATTGTCTTTTGCCTTTGCAAGCCCTCCTCTTCTAACCCCGCCCAGACTTTATGTGGCTGTCCAATCACAAACTTCCCAATGCGGCTCAATGAGAAGTCTTTGCAAGGCAGGTGCTCTGAGCAATTGCTATCTCTTGAGTTCTGTGCAAATAAGCTAACCTAGACAGATAGTAACATGACCTGTTTGCTTAAAAAGCCAGTGAGATGTAACTAGTGTAAATTTCTATTGAAATCTGTGCTATTTCCAAAATAAAAAAAGAGGACACACTTTTCACACATAAAGATTTTTAGCAAGTTAAAGTGCTTTAAGGACCTGGGGTATCCTTTTAATTTAATAATACATTTACTATAATTCAATACATGCATTATACTGTATATATTTTATTATTTATTTATACAGAAAGCGATTAGCAACCAGACATTTATTTTACATTTTTTAATTTAAATTTCAAAATGTATAATTTTTTTTCTCTCTTTCTTTCCTTCTCTCACTCCCGTGTACTGTAGACAAAGCTGCATGCTCTGGGTCAGCCTCATGGGGACAAACTCTTAAAACTGAGATTAACATTTACCAGAGTCAAGGAAAAAAGAAAATGTGGTGACATAAAAAGTACTGCACATGATTCAAAGGATATAAACTCATCCGTGAAACATTCAGAAGGTATTGTTATGACTTGGGCATCTATAGCTGCCAGAAAAAAGTGACTCACTTGTCTTGATTGACTCACTTGTCTTTGCTTGTATTGATGATGTGGCTGCTGACAGCAGCATCAAGATGAATTTTAGTATGTGTATAAAAATATTTTCAGATGCAACAAAGAGCTCCAAAGTAATTGGAAGGTATTTCCCCTTATGGCAGGACAGATACTGTGGTCATACCGGTGAAGCAGCCAGTTTAAAAGGACACTGTAGGCACCCAGACCACTTCAGCTCATTGAAGTGGTCTGGGTGCAAATTCCCATCACCTTAACCCTGAGCATGTAATTATTGCAGCTTTTATAAACTGCAATAATTACCTGCTATGGTTAACTCCTCCTCTAGTGGTTGTTAACTAGACAGCCACTAAAGGGACTTCCGGGTGGATAAGCGACTTTTGGTCACCTAAACAACGATATGCATGAGGACTTTTAGCGTCACCGGAATCCCCATAGGAAAAGCATTGAATAATGCTTTGCTATAGGGAAATCCTAATGCAAGCGCAGCCATTGCCAGGGAGGAGCGTGGGCAGAGCGCAGCCATCGGACATCGGTGCTGGAGCCAGGTAAGTGATAGAAGGGGTTATTTCCCTCCTTCTGCACCTTGGGGGGGGGGGGGACAGGAGGACTTGACAGAAGTGGAAGCTGTAGTGCCAGGAAAACGAGTTTGTTTCCCTGGCACTACAGTTTCTCTTTAAAGACGAAAAACTTGAATGTTTTAGAATAGCCAAGTCAGGCAGCTAAGCTGAATGAAACTGAAAAATTACACAAAGAACATTGTCAAGGCATGCAGATAATTAGCAAGAAAGGATATATGTAGGTCATGAACCTAAAACAATCATCACAGATAACTGAGTACCAAGTATAATTTGTGTAGATTTTGTCCTGTAAAATGAGGGTCGAGCTGAATAAAGTGTTCTAATTCCCAGACATTTCAAAGTTTGCAGCCCTAACCAATTGTTACGATAGTATAGTCCTGGTCTTTAATGAGTTAAAAACACTTTTTACATCGATAAATTGTTGAATTTGTGAGAATATGTTTAAACTTTTGTAAGCTAACAACTATATTTGGTGTTACACTATGTTAGTGACAATGACAGGAAAATATATATGAGGGCATGGGAGAATAAACTTGTGGGTTTCCACTGGAGGATTCCCATGCCCATTGCATCAAGGCTGCTGGATTGTTATATCTCATTTATGGGGTCAAAACACGTTCCCAGAAGTTAAATTAAAATGTTGACTTGTTTTCATGCATATCTTTGTTTTTAAAAGGTTTCTTTCAGACTTTTTGTTCCAAATAGAAGAATGTAGAGAACAAAAAAATAAATAATTATATATATATATATATATATATATATATATATATATATATATATATATTTCTTTGTCAACCACTGGAAAGCTTTCTTCATGATTTTTTTTCTTTTTTTTTTTTAAACATTAGAAAACCTTTGGGTTGATGTTGATGAAGAGAAACCTTTACTATAGAATCCGAGCACAATTATGCTATTTTACAGGTCAAATGCAATATTAACAAATACTAAAACTAATAGCGACATTATTTTAAAATAGAATACTTTTTTTAAAGTAATTTTATCCAGTCACTGGACTTCTATTATTCTTTTTTTTATTGTTTGGCTCCTTGGACCACCTTTGTATCCTCAGGCGGGGATCATTCTACCCAAGCTCCTATACACTAGTGTAGGTCCTTGCTCCAGCTCCTGTAACTAGGTTACCACCTATACACCTTTAATTGCTGTTATATTGCACTATTGGAGTTCCTTTTTGCTATTTCCATTCATATACTGTCTACCATTACCTAAAGTCAAGACTGCTGACCTTTACCATTATATCCACATATGGGGATTATCCGGTCCACACCTACTATAATAGAGCTTTATTAGCTCTATCAGTGTTGAGTATTCCCTTGGCACTTTATATTTGTCTATTACCCATATAAAATTGTATTGCACTATTATTTGTTTAGTTTTCCTTTTTCTTACTTTGTTAAGATATCTTCCAGTATCTATATGTAATTACTTTTCTTATTTACTATCACTGAGCGCAGTCCATTATTTTTTGTTTACATTTGCTTGTTTTGCACAAGGTTGTGGGAATTCCTTGTTTGGTGAATCGTTGCATTAGATCAGGTAGTTAGCACCAATATATTTTTTTTCTGTTCATTTAATGGGTAGGCAGTTTAGAAAGCTTAAAAAATTGAGCAGGGGTTTAATAGAGACGTGTACTAAAATGTATTTCATTAGGTCAAATACCTTTTAAAGTATGTCTGAACAAATAAATCCACCCAGGATTTACCTGTGGAGTCTTAGTCGTTGAATAAGACTTCACAGGTAAGTCCCAAACAGACTGATTAATTCGGGCATAGAATAAAAGGAATTTGATTAGTTCAGCCGAAAAGCATTTGTGCACAAGCCTAGTTTTCACTCAGTCCCCCAATGAAACAAATAATTATGCATAACAGATTTGGTAGGTCTCCAAACCAGACATATTTAAAATCAAAATGTATTTATACATTCTCTCATGTTACTGGCTTAACCCGAAAAAAAGACTAGTTCTTAAATTATATTTAATACTAAATTTTCCCCCCAAAAATGCACTAGGGCTCATTTTTGGGGGATGTCTTACTTCGGGGAAAAACTGTAGCAACCATGTGCTAGAAAGCAGGTCTATGTTCAGGGGAATTCCCCCGAACATAGACCAGCTTACTCTGAAATGGAATCCCATGAATCTATGTTCGGGGTCACATTTGGTATGTATAGTGTTTCAAAGCTAAAAAGTAAAAACACAGACTGCAGGCACCATGACCATTTCAAATCACTGCAGTGATCATGGTGCCTGGAGTAACCTCTTATGCATGAATTACCAGAAATTCAGAGTGAATGCCGCTCAAATTAGGCCCTCCCCATAGGAAAGCATTGAACCCACCCAACTGTCAATCAGACAACTGTTCTCTTTACTTTCTGGTTCTTTAGTTTAATGGATCTAATTTCAAGAGGCAGGGAATTGCCCAGAGCACTTGCCTTGAGCTGCATTGGGAAGTCTGTGATTGGACAGTCACAGAAAGTCTGTTCAGGAGAAGAAGGGGAGGGCTTGCAAAGACAGCAGACAAGTGATCTACAGATATTGTAAGATGTTTTTAGATATACCCCAAACAAATCCAAACAACAAAAATGCATAATTAAATGTATATCTGCTAAATTGTGATTTTGTTTTCATTTTTTTTTGGGGGGGGGGGGAGTGGACTTTTTCCTTTAACTCAGTTTCAATCCATTTACATATATAGATATGTTGTCCCTGATTTGTAAGAGTAATGAGTTAAATTACTACAATTTAAATATTAGGACGTATGCACAAAGAAAAAAACAAAAGGTAAAGAATTTGCTGTTTGAATTTATTTTTTATTTTTAAACATTAAATGAATGTCAGCTCTAGGATTTTTAAAGAAACAGCAAAAGAGAAATACACCAGTTTTTAAAGAAAATGAGGAGTTAGCGTCCCCCAAGCTATAATACCTCTGACATTCTTTGTCTATACTCTGTACTGCTGAAATGCAAAATGAATAGGACAAAAGACTATTAAACCAATAGCTGGATGAGTGAGAAAATGCCATTTTGTCAGACACTCATGTCAAATTAAATTGCTTTTCTCCACTTTGTGATATGAAGTGTTCAAGGAAACAAAACAGCATGTGGACCAGACTTCCTTCAATTAAAAGATAAGAACAGAACTGCCTTTTCTGATAGACTGTTCTATAACATCAGTTAATATAAAGGGAATAATAAAAAAAAAGAGAAAAATAAAATGGATTTATTGATGAAGTGTCGAGAGGTCACACTTCTCTGGGCTACATTTTTTTTTTTTTTTTTTTTATGAAATCAAGTTTTGTAGCCAGGAAAAGCTCGCCTAGGTTGATGTGTAGAGGTTTTCTGGTTGGTATGTTTTAAAAAAATAAATAAAAAACATTAAAAAAAATTAGACATTAGACTTGTGGAGGACAAAAAATTTTTTTTTAGGCAGAATTGTTTTGTTTTTATTCGGGATGGCAAAGTTTCTACATTTCTGCACCGAAAAAAATATTGGGAAGGCCCTTCAGGCAACCAAAACAGCAGCGATAATGGTGCCCGTGTCTGTCCTGGCATACAAAAATGTCTACAATATTGCCTGGCTTAATGGTTTTGTAATATCAGACATTTTTGCAATGCCAACATTTAAAAAAAATTATATATATCTATATACAAAAAACAGTTTGCACTCACGGTCTCAAATGAAGTTAAAAGTATTTCTTTATTGAAGTAATTCCAATTAAACAAAAATTGACGTTTCAGCCCTCGTTCGGGGCTTTCCTCAGGATTAACAACATAATACACAGATAAAAAACAAACAAACATTCTTATATAGCCCATAAATTAGAAATAATTAACTCACCACTGGTGGATCTTGTTACCCCTCCGGTGTCTCACAGGTTGATGTGCGCATGCGTGAACATGCCACACCCGGAAGTTACAGGACGCCATTTATGTACATTGCCATGGATACACACAGCTTCATACCGCACCATAGAAACAAAGATTAACAAAGGGATGTAAACACCGTGAACAGTATTGATCGGTAAACCATTGGAAATAAAATAATAACAGAACATTGATAGGAAATAAGGAAGATCAAAGTCAATATTGCCATAATGATAAAGTATGGTATAATGCTCACATATTAGTGCGCCGTCACCATGGACGTCAGCAGGCCGTATACCATAATTCCACATGATCAGGGTATAGAGGCTATGAGACAAGTATTAACCCAATCCACCGTTTATCAGGGATCTCCCATTGAATATGTCCTAAAACTTCTGAAATGTACATTAAAAAAAACTATTATTTCCGCTTTGAACATGATTGGTATATGCAGAAAACCGGTACATCCACAGGTGCTGCTATGGTACCCAGGTATGCTTATACATCTTTGAAATAGACCATATTTTGTCGTCATTTCAACAACACATCATAAGCTATTTTCGATACATCCATGATGTGTTAATCCTGTGGAAGGGAACAGAATCCCAAGCACATGCCATTGTGGAATATTTGAATCACCTCCCAACTCTGGTGAGAATGACAGCACAAATCAGCACAGAAAAAGTTCAATTTCTAGACCTGGAGATATATTCATCTCTATTCGAAGTCTACTGATCGTAACACCATATTACACAACAACAATGCTCATCCTACAGCACTTAAGGATTCAATACCTTGCGCACAATACCTTGGACTCATACGGAATAAATCCAATGAGAATATCATGCAAAGACAAATTACACAAATGACAGACAAATTCCTAGGACGTGGCTACAGTAAACAGTAGAAAAAAGATCTAGATCCAAATGGGCTGCTGATGTGGTATTAAATATCACCCAGTTTCTGTCCATTACATCAAGAAGTTTGGCAAGTTATAATTGCAAAAAAGATTATTTACAAGAAAATTGATAAAGACTATTTCTCATTTAGACTTCTAGGCCATAATCTTCATCTTAATTTTCTGGTGTTTTGAAACATTTTCAGTGTCTTTTATTTTGAGATGAGTTATCAGCAGATTTCACTCTTATAGCTTAGTTCAGTTTCATCAGCCAGGGTCATGGTGTAAGTCAATAGTAGTTTAAGGGATACTGCACTGCCCAAATAAAAAATAAATCAATCAAAACCACTCTTTAGTAGATATATCCTCAATTAAAACATACATGCATTTAATTATATTTTTTATTTCAGGATAAATCTAAAACATATTGCAAAACCCGCAGTTCTTTTGTCTGTAGTCTTTGCAAGAACTCCCCTTCTAACCCACCAAGACTTTCTGTGACTGTCCACTCACAGCTCAATGAGAAGTCTTTGCAGGTACTCTAAGCAATTGCTGCCTCTTGAGTTTATCTCAACTGAGCTAACCTAACCAGGAAGTAACAGAACCTGTTGTCTGATTGACAGCCAGAGGGGTTGTAATCAGGTTAATTTATAAAAGTGATAATACCTTGAAATCTACACCCTTTGTTAAAAAAAAGAAAGAGAAAATAGTGTGTATTCGTTTCACTGAAATTATGACAGTTTCGTATATAGTGAAAATATACAACAAGTGGTGTAACCGGTACCCTAGTGCTTCCCTTATGCACCAGATATTAGTAGTACAATTTAAAGAGACATATACCAGTATATACACCTCCCCAATGTGATCACAACAAAAATGGATATTACCAATATGAAACTTGATTGTAATACAAACAGCGTAGAGCTTGATTGGAGAATGTGAGTGGGAGTCATATATTCATTTATTATTTATCTGCTGTTTTGTATTCTTTTCTTGTTTTAGTCTATATCCCAATCAAGCTCTACGCTGTTTGTATTACAATCAAGTTTCATATTGGTTATATTATCCATTTTTGTTGTGATCACATTGGGGAGGTTTAAATACAGGTATATGTCTCTTAAAAAAAAAAAAAAAATAGGACACACTTTTTTGCACAAAGCCTAAAAGCTAAACTGCTTTAGGGGACTAGAATATCTCTTTAACTTTGCAACTGACTCACAATAAATTTTAAAAATAAGAACTTTGTTGGTATAACTGTATAAGATATATAAAACGTTGGAAATTAATTAGGGTCACAGTTATATATATATATATATATATATATAAATAATTGTTACGGTTACCTCCAGGCTAGCTGGAAGCTGGACCGCTTGGATATCCTGTATAAAATAGGGGAAAATACCGAACACCAGCCCGGCCCGACTTCAGAGCCCCAGTACCAGCAGGACCCACATGATACATGTGACCACCCAGTAGCAGCGGTTCAGACCGTCCCCGACTGACATGTTTCCGGTGCAAGCAACCTGGGCATCTCGGCTTTTTATTGGTGCTCCTGAATTGTCTGTGATATGCATCTGGGGTGACAGCTTATCACTGCAGCAAAGTGTCCTCAAACCGTACATATTGAGTCACCTCCTCGGGTGATAGTGTCCGGAAGTCATTTAGTGCCCGGCCTGACAGTTTCCTGGACAATATATTGGGCCAATCCTCACTGGAAATTTGATGGAGCGCACACTGCCGCTCAAAGTCTGCTAGATACTCTTCGTTCCCCGCCTCTAGGTCGTTTCTGCAGGGGGGATGGTCGGCGCTGTTGCAAGACTTTGCTGTGCTGTGAGCAAGCTGTGTTCGTGGGCTCTGGCTGCTTGAATCTCCGCATCTACCTGTGCCATTGTTTGTTGTATCAGTTCCACAGACAGGTTCGGGCCGAACAGGGAGAGCCTCTCCCTAACCATCCTGGTCTTTTCGTCACCAGCTGTCATCAGAGCTTCTGCCATGGTGAAGCTTTGATCCAGTTCAGTCAATTCTGCGATCAGCTCCCTTCTAGGCCGGTTGATTGCGTTCCCACCTCATCTTTCGAGTAGGTCCTTTAAGGTTCAGTTTGTAATAAGCGCTCTCCATCCGCTCTGTATCTCTCCTAGGAAGTCCAGGACGATCCCGCCCATGCCACGAAATGTTACGGTTACCTCCAGGCTAGCTGGAAGCTGCAACGCTTGGATATCCTGGTTCCTGAGTGTGGAGAGAGAGAAGAGCCACTCTAAACAGCATACCACGGTAATCCTGCAAATGTAAAACAATCTCACTAGCTGTGGTACAGCTGGGATACACTCTTCCCTACAAAACGACTTGAGGCTGCGATTTGAGGGTCAAAATGAACTGGCTTTAATGACACGCAGGCATGGCATTGATGCAAGTCCATAGGTCCAGGGACAACCCCCTCTGGACCTGATGGGATACAGGACAATACAATATTTTAACCAATAGCATTACACTGTATCCTTTGAAAAGGTACCCACCAAACTTGGAGATAATAAGTTCCAATGGTTATACTAACCCAATTATCTCCAAGCGCATAGAAACACCACATTTTATGCCTACATGAAAAATAGCATAAAAATACATAACTTTAATGTTTTAATACGAACATAGCCCATTTATGGGGGGTCATTGGCAGGGTAGAATTGTTAAAAGAGCTGGGGTTGATATGTCATGTTAAAATATGTTGACAATGACCTTTAATAATTTATTTTTTTATTTATTAATAAAGCTGTGATAATTTTTTCAAAAGAAGGTGTCTCAGTATCCTTGGGGTTTTTGGGGTTAACGCATTTGCTGAAAAGGCGACTATGCATATGTCATGATTTGGGTACAACTTCTTTTGAGAGCGATGTGAAATGTATGGCGCTATGAGCTTATCATACTATAAGAGTAGACGCTTTAAATTGTACAATGTTGCACAGTTGGTCATCGAATTAGATATTAAATTATCTATTATATGCTCCTTGTATGTATATCGCTCTACATAACTGTTTGCACTATTTTGTGCCTCCCATCCTGCCCTCTAGAGCATTGTTATATCCTTAGTATTAAATGTTGAAAGAGCAAACTAACAATTTAGATAGTGAGCTATGACTCATCAGTAAAACTTCCTTTCTCCTGTTATGAATTGGACATTGAATAACATTTAACTTATTTGGTGATTCATGCACATAGCTCAAACGCTAAAAATTCAGCAGTGTGTTTCTCGTCGGAAGACATAATGACGATAAAGACAAAGTCATTCACTGACTGTAATCCTTTGGCATGGGGAAAGCCCTCTTAGCTCATTGTGAGTCAATGTCTCCGAGCCCTTCCTCTAGGTATTAGACATTCAGGGGGATTTGTGTATTTTCTTGTACTCTCATAAAATATGACAACTATAAGTATTTCCTTCTCTTGAGATTATCTATGTCTTTGCAGGTATGCATCATTATAGAAGTTTGCTTTAAAAAATGTATAATACATTACAGAAATTTTTCTATACAGTGAGTACACAACTTTTATATAGCCCCCACCAAAATCTCAAGAGCACACTTTTTTGGTGGATGGGGGGACTGGCAAAGTAGCTGGACTATTAGTAGCCTTTTATGTAAATGTGTGAGGTAGATTAAGAATAAAAAAGACAGAGTAGTGCAACACAACTTTGGTGCTAGATATTAAGTACAATCCAAACATCATGCAGTGTGGAATAATGCAGCTTGTTACCACCGTGAAATCAATCACTCAAATTCCACAATAAAACATAGGCATATACAAAAGAAGGTGAACAGCACATGAAGAGGTGTAATATAAATATAAATATATACATTTTACAGATTCTTGAGTATTCTCTCTAGAAAAAAAAAACACATACAAAATCTCATAGGGCAATACAGCTGATGCAATAAAATAAGTGAATAGCTTATGTAAAGTATCACACTCACATTTTCCAGAGCCAATATCCAATATTTAATACATAATAAATAAAAACCTTAAATTTTATAAAACATGGTGCCTTAAAAGGTCCACACAGTATGCACAACGCGTTTCAACGCCTAGATGCGAACTGCACCTGAGGAAGATGCATCTAGGCGTTGAAACGCATTGTGCATACTGTGTGGACTTTTCACGGCACCATGTTTTATGAAATGTAAGGTTATTATTTATTATGTATTAAATATTGGATTTTTTTTATCTTACCTTTGGTGCTTCTCTCTGATACTTATTCCTGAGGGTGAAAACTACAATCAACAAGATCTAGAGAGTCCTGGGTAGGTTATCCTATGTATCACACTCCAAGTGTACCGTGGCGAAAGTAACCTCGCCACTGGCTTTTGGAGGAGCCTGTTTGCCAGCCTCCTGCCCTGTGACAATGGCCCCTGTGATAAAACTTGGTTAAAATCACTGTTTGTGCCTTTTTGGACTTGTATGGCTACACTTCGAACTCCCGAAGCGGTTCGAAGCAGCACTTCGAACTCCCGAACAACCGCACGAACCATAGATCACCCTGGAGCTTGTTAACACCTATTAACAACTTGGAACGTTTCTCACCACAGTGTTCTAATTGTTCGTCTGGGGGGCCACAATTCCTATGGACAACCACGAGGTGGCGGCCATCTTGTTTGCATGAACGCAGGCAGTGGTGTTTAAGCATGAATGTCATGCAACTAAAATCGGACACAGAAACTCCCAAACACCGCTGGACTTCCATCATTGCCTTTGTTCCTTTCTATACAACTTAGAAGTGCACTGTTTGGTGATATCATTCATCTGGATGAGGGGAGCAATCTACAGGGTAAGACTATGGACTCTGTTCAGTAGTTTGTTTATTTTCAAACTACTGAACTAGACTGACCGCAAGCCCTGACTCTCTGGAACTGTTTTGGGCATGGCACCATGCCTGCGGTCGGTCAAAATGGGACTTCCAAAGAATTCCTGAATCCCCGAAACTGATCTGGGTGATTTTTGGATATGTTGGTCACCCAGATCAGGGCTATCAGCGGATGTAACATTTGTAGGGATATTATGTGTTTTGGGGGTACTTGTAAAAATATGAGATTTTTCTGCCTAGAGATAATTGATTTAATACAGTATCTGACTCAATTATCTCCCAGGCAGAGAGGAGGGATTGTATGCAATGTGTGGGAGTGTTGTGCCTTGTAACCTTATTGTTATTGCTCTGTGACGTTGTAAATCAGTCTACCATCAGGTCCATTGGGGCGTACCCCTTGTATGGGTATTGTCATATAAAATCATTATACCATTAAAATCAGTTCCTCTTCACCCTCAACATAGAGCCTCGTCTGTGTGGAGGGGACAGCTATATTCACCCTGGGGATTGCTATACTCCTTATACTACCCTGTGTTCTAATCACTCGCTCTTATAAGAGCTGTTTCTGCTATACTCTCTGGAGTAGGAGAGGTGCCCTCACTGGAAGCTGGATGGAAGGGTGGCTGGACAACGGCGAGACCCCAGCCAAGCTGCAGCAGTTTGTGGGGTCTACGGTGCTTATGTCTGGTGGAGTGCTTAGAGTCCTCGGTGAGCACTAGGAGCATCGATTGACGGAGGCACCCAGTCGGGGTGCCAGGCAGTCCCTCACATGCAGGGGAGGGCTGGCAGCCTTAGGCCTGGGGGGCAAAACCAGTCAAGTGGCCCATTGCACCACCAAATCAGTTCACCATCCATGCCCACCTTTTCCTGGTTTTATAACGGATATTGATGTTATGCTAATCAGTAGCTCTTTGCCATACCGCTCCTTCACGGCTCCAGGCACTGCTTGTTGTGAGTGTGAGCCACTGTAAATTAGGGGCAGAGGGCACTTGCACTGCGGTAAAGATGGGGCTGGGCAGGAGGAGAGTGCAGTGCAATCAGTGCACTCCCCTCCTGTGGGTCACCAGTAGACTGGTGCACCTGCCCAGGATCAGAGCCGGTGCAAGGATTTTTGCCGCCCTAGACAAAATAAAAATTTGCTGCCCCCCCATGTGACATCACAATGCCCCACCCATATGAACTAACGCCAGTGCTGCACACAGTGTGTGTTTACATTAAAAAGCCTGCAGGGACCAGCTATAGACACCAGAACCACTTCATTAAGCTATAGTGTCCCTTTAATGTGAGGTACATTATAGATTAGTGTCACTAATAATATACTAGATTGCCTACTTACAAGCAGATGAGGATGATGATGGGCTGCAGTTTGGCTCCACTGGTCTGGTGTAGAACAGGATCTCTGGAGGCTGTTTGCAGCTGTGGTCACAAAATTCAATGTTCTGGGAGAATTGGAAGCAGCTCCATTTTTTGGGGCCCCTTACACAGCTCAAGGTCTGGGCCCCAGGGCCTGACGGTGAGTATGCCCATAAGGCCCACTCATAAGTTCCACCCACCCATGAGTTCGCTCACAGGGAGTGGAGTGTGTAGGGGATGTGTTATGTGTTATTGTAGAGGATCTAATATGTGTGCTTATGGTATGTAGTGTATAGGGTTACCAGTTTGTGCAGGTGATGTAGTGTGTTTGTGTGTAGTGGAAGCAGTGTGTATTTGTGTATAAGGGATGTATTATGTGTTTCTGGTTGTGTGTAAGGGATGCATTGTGTGAATCTGTGTTTGTATGCATAAGGGATGCAAGGTGTGTGTCTGTATGTGTGTGCATTGAGTGTAAGAGATGCATTGTGTTTCTGTGTGTATGTAAGAAAAGAAGTGTGTGTGTTTGCATATGTGTGTACGGGTTTGCATTGTCTGTTTCTGTGTATGTGTGCAAAGGATGCATTGTCTTTGTGTGTAAGGGTTGCATTGTGTGTGTGTGTGTAATGGATGCATTGTGTGTTTCTCTGTGTGTAAGGGAAGCATGTTGTGTTTCTGTGTATGTATAGGGATGCATTGTGTGTGTGTGCGCGCGCGTAGTGTGAAAGAGCTCCCTGTCTTGGCCCCTGTCCTATAGAGCTGCCCCTTCTGTCCCGTAGAGCTCTCCCCTGCACCTTAGTGGTCTCTCCTCTCCCCCACCCTCCCCTAGCGGTCTCTTCTCACACTCACCCACCCTCCCTGTGCTCTTCTCACTCCTCCCTCTATGTGTTCTCCTCACACCCCCTGTGTTCGTCTTACCCCCCTCCTCCCTGTGTTCTTCATACTTCCCCCCTTGGTCGTCTTACTCCCCCACCTGTTCTTCTTAACCCCCTTCTTCTTATTGCTCCCCCTTCTTCTTCTTACCCCCCCTTCTTCTTCTTCCTCTTCCTCCCCCTTCTTCTTCTTACTCCCCCCATTTCTTCATACTCACCCTTCTTCTTACCCCCTCTTCTTCTTCTTACTCCCACTCTTTCTTCTTTCTTACTCCCAATCTTTTTTTCTTACTACCCTTCTTCTTTTCTTTCTACCTCTTTTTCTTATTCTCCTCCTTCTTACTCCCGCCTTCTCCCTCTTTTTCTTATTCCCTCCTCTTACTCGCTTCTCCCCTTTTCTTATTCCCTCTCCTCTTCTTGTCCCCTCTTTCTTTCTTTCTTACTCTCTTTTTTCTATACTCTCCTCTTTCTTCTACTTCCCATTCTTTTTTCTTACTACCCTTCTTCTTTCTTACCTTCTTTTTCTTATTCTCCTTCTACTTCCTCCCTTCTACTTCCTCTTTCTATTCCTCTTTCTTTCTATTTCTCTTTCTATTTCCTTTATCTCTCTTCCTTTGTTTTTAATTGCCGGGATTGATGGTGGAAAGTATTTCAGTGTACCTT
The DNA here is from genome assembly GCA_933207985.1 of Pelobates cultripes. NCBI lineage: Eukaryota > Metazoa > Chordata > Amphibia > Anura > Pelobatidae > Pelobates > Pelobates cultripes. Next base: position 151,809,770 of record OW240919.1, read on the forward strand.
TACGCTTCGCCGTTGGCCGCTACCGCGACCGGAGTGCAGCTCGGCCGCTACAGGGGAGGGGAGGGGAGAAGCTGCAGCCGCCTGAGGCTCTTAACAGAGCGCTCAGGCGGCTGCAGTATTTAAAGGGCCGGCCCGCCGCGGCCGGCCTTACAGGAATTTAGGGCGGCCTGGGGGGCAATTGCCTCCCTGCCCCCCGGCCCAGCCCGCCCCTGCTCACATGTACTATCTGAGCCAGTTATACGTACAGGCTCTGGAAAATGTGACTGTGATACTTTAGATATTCACTTATTTTATTGCATCAGCTGCATTGCCCTTTGAGATCTTGTATGTGTTTTTCTTCCATAGAGAATACTCAAGAGTATATATTATTTCCTTTTTTATATTTGGGGTACATTGTTACTCTATTCCCATTCCTTATTTCTTAAATTGTATCTGACCACAAAGGACAAGGTAATGTGAGTTTGTTGCACATATATGGTTTTGTGACTGGTTAACAGATCATGAAAAAAACATGAAAATACTTTTCTCTAAGTTCACTACTACACAACCTTACACTTACCACAGACACAAGGAACACTGGGGTCAACAATGGGTCCTCTGTGTATTGTATATTCTTCCTAGAAGACCTTTAGGTATAGTATGCCGCCTTTTAGTACCTTTAAGGAATGATATGATCAAATAACTTCCTTTTCCTAAAAATCTTCAGATAGTCAATGATGGCATTTATTTGCTGAAAAATCTAGATATAGATACAATGCACAGTTACAGACTTTATGTTTATACCGCATATATACCTGTTTCTCTATTTTCTTTTTAGACAGAGGGCCAAATATCTGTCTTCTAGTATTTCTAAGAGTTTAGGATGTTACAATATCCCCACATAAACAAAGGTGGATCAATCATGGACTTAGTCATTCTAAAAGCTTCAGTTGATTTCATACGAGGATGGATTTAAAACTATCACTTTTAATGGGATTAAAATGGATTCCTATTGTTAAATTGAGCATTTGTTTTGTATTTGGAGTATCAAGTTTGTAATCCCTCTTCCACAGGGCGTTGAGCAGCTTTTCAATCATCAAATCAGTTGCGTGCATTTTTGAAGAAAAGTGAAACTAAACGGCAATAACGGAAAATCAAATCCATCCCTATTTGAATAACAAAAACATAATGCAAACTATTGTGTGAATAGACACAGCAATAAGAAGGTTTTCAAACCTGGAATCCAGGCCAAAAAAAAAAATCAGGGTATTGGTTTCATTAATCACCAAATGTAAGCCATTAATCAATCAATCAATCTACTGAACTATATTGTAAAGACTCCAACTATGAGCGCTCACTAATTTGTGCCATTAGTGTCTTCTCTGATCTTGGTTCTGCCATTCAACATTTAGGACATGATAGGACCGTCAACAGTAGAAGAAAATTTCCAGTTTGTGAGAAGTACATTCAGGAATTTGAACTCCCTTTGTCCACTATGTAGTAAGGTAATTGTACTCACATTTCCCAATCGTATTCTTGGAAGTGTAGGCAGAATATTAAACTAGCTTGACTTAACTCTGCTTAATTGACGCACCTCATTAGGCTGTGTGTAAGTTACGGCCTATGGCCTGTTTCACGACCCTCCCAACCGGTCCCTATACCTCTCCTAGCTGTACCAGGTTATTAAATTAACAGTATACATATACATATAGCCATGACATGGAAGCTACCCAGAATCCCATGGACCTCCAGGCTATGATTAACGCGGCAGTGGCTGCATCCCTAGAGAAGGCTATAGCCACATTGTTCCTGGCAGCCTCTGATCTTATCAAGCTGGCTCTTAAACGCCCCCAAGGCAGGGAAAACTCAGATGAGTCTGATGATTCTTCCAGAGAGAGGGCAGGCCCGGCAAAGCGACATTGGAAGGGTGATGGCTCCAGGAAAGGTGCCCCTCAAGCGCAATAAGTCCCCCAAGACAGGTGCCCATCAAGCGCAATACGGCCCCCATGTCTATCCAGGATGATTGCTCGGACGGGGAAAAGATATGCTTCACTCCCTCTCCATCTTGGACAAGTGACAGGCAGAGGTCTCATACTCAGACGAAGGTTATTGGGGCTCCAACACCTACATCAGGGAGACCTTTCTGGGTGAGCCCCAGAGTAAGGAGGATGCAGAGATGATGGAAGTGTCTGCTGGTCAGGACCAGGAGGTTTTTCTGGATGCTATAGGTCAGAGGATGTTCGACCCCAGGAACATCAGACATCCCCACTCCTGGGAGTGGGCTCCACCAGAACATCAGCACTTTTCTGGCGGATCTTGGGGCAAAAGAACAAGGCCACAGGCACAGGGAATTTTTTTTGGATAGGCCTTCATGAAGGAATTAAACAAGCATGTAAAAGCACCTCTCTAAACAGGGCCCGTACCTCCATGCTCCATGTTTTTTCCAGGGGTGGTCGGCAAAGGAGCCGTGCCACCAGCCGATTTTGGCCCCCGTACAGGACACCCACAACAATTCTACCAATAAACGGGCACAAAACAACAATACCCCTACTAACGGGGATCGGACAGAGGCCATGGAGGTCGCGGACGTCTCTGCTCAAGTTTACCCACAGGTAAGAGACCATCAGAATTGGGAAAAACTGTCCGCAGATGCATGGGTGTTACAGACTGTCAAAGGTTATCACATCGAACTTTAGACATTCCCTATACAGAACCACCCCCCTTTCCCTCTGTGCCTCTCCACCACGGACACTAATCTCATAGAACTGGAACTCGGACGAGTGGGCTTCTTCCACAACTTGTTTCTCGTTCGCAAGAAAACCGGCGACTTCAGACCAGTGATCATTTTAAGGGATCTAAACGTACACATTACATACCATCTCTTCAAGTTGGAGGGAATCCACCTCCTCCGACACCTCCTACAAGAAGGGGCTGGTTTACATATCTAGACCTCAAAGACGCATATCTGTCAATCTGTCGATCCCAAGATAGTCTCCCTTTCCTGGCAGTTCACTTGCCTCTCTTTCGGGCTCAGCTCTGCACCATAATGTTTCACAAAGAAGCTGAAGCCGGTTGTGACCCACCTCAGAGCACGAGCGATCCAATGCATTATATATATTTGGATGACATCCACCTGTTCTGCAGTATAAGCAACCTATTATCACAACATTGGTCTGCTTTCCTCCTCAATCCAAGCCATATTTCCAGGCCCTCTGCACTAGCGTGCCATGCAACGGCTGAAGACCCTCAGACTAAACCCCACATACAACCAGCCGGTTCCACTGACAGACAAGGTTCGTCAAGAACTTGAATGGTGGCTCAATAGCATGCAAGCATGGAATGGTCGAGCCATCTTTGGCAGTCACCTGGACTTCATACTGGAGTCGGACGCCAGCCGGTGGGGATGAGGTGTTACCGATGGGAGCGCATCCACGAGAGAAGCATGGACAACCCAGGAACTCACAATGCACATCAACTGGCCGGAATTATTGGCCGGATCCTTAGCCATCCACAGCAAAAGGGCAATCCAATTGCAGTATTCTCCTTCAGATGGGCAACACCTCTACCGTACGTTACATCAAACATCTGGGAAACACTGACAGATTTAACAAAGGAAATTTTCGATTATTGCCTCTCGCGCAACATCACAATCAGGTCCGAACATTTACAGAGGGAGTCGAACCTTACAGCGGATTGGTACTCCCGACACTGGAGAGACGCCAGCGACTGGCAATTAAACCCTTAGATATCTGCCGGAGAGGTCCACTCCTACGGGACCTGTTTGCCTCACGCAACAACCATCAACTACCAGTGTTTTACAGCAGGCTCCCAGACTTGGAATGCACAGCGGTGGATGTCTTCACCCAACACTGGCCAAGACAAGAGGCTTACGCTTTTCCCCCATTCGCAATGATTGCGAGAGTACTTCTCGACATGTCTTGTCAGGATCCAATTCTCCTGCCGGACGACCTAACGCTACCCCGGGACCCATCCTATGCTCGTGGACGGCCTGGACTCTTTCAGGGGTGCATTGTGTACCAACAAATATTTGTCAGCAACTGGAGATCTGTTTCGGGATTCCTGGGCCCCAGGAACACGGAAAAGTTACCTATCTGCCTGGCGATCTTGGTTGGTGTGTGGGACGGGATCTTGATCCCTTTACAACACCTATTTCCGCGATCATGAATTTCCTCTCTTCATTCTTTGAGGAAAGTAAGTCATACCACACCATTAATGTCATCAGGTCCGCTATATCTGCAGCCCATGTGCCGGTTCAAGGGAGGGTGGTTGGTCAAGACCCCCTGATCTATCAACCACTATGAGGCATCAAACTCAGACATCCTCCAGCTCCCAAATATCAATATCTATGGGATGTGGACGTAGCGCTTCGGTTCTTGAGAGTGTGGTCACCTAACAAACTTGTATCCTTATGACAATTGACGGGCAAATTTAACTTCCTACTGTGTCTCGTCTCGTTCCAAAGAGTCTCGGCTGTGCACGCTTTCAACTTGGGCGTTTTTACGGTCGCTCCGGATGGAGTCACATTCCATATTACACAATGAACTAAAATCGGATTCGTCGTCGGTCTTCTTCACCTTGGAACCTCAACTATGCATGGTTACGGCATTGCGAGCATATGTGAAGGTGATAGAGGCGTTGCGCCCAACATCATCCCGACAACTGCTGGTGTCATACGTCAGTCCTCAGGGTACGGTTTTCGGTCACCACCCTGTCTAGATGGATTAGATGACTCCTTACGCTGACCGTGATACACCCGTCTTTCGGTGCCCACTCCGTTTGCAGAGCAACGGCATCATCGGCTTTTATTGCGGGCGGGTCACTTTCGGATATTTTACAAGCGGCGGACTAGTCATGCGAATCTACGTTCAGGACATTCTACTTCCGTCTGTCGTCTAGCACCGCGTTTTCTCTTCTTCCTAAGCGTTAAAATATAAAGCCTCCTGTCATGTGGTAAAATTGAAGATTATACTAGTGTAGTGTACTAATAATCTTAATTTTAATAATGACAGGAGGCGAGTATTTTCTCCCTTTGTTGTTCTTCCCAACCCTGGTATAAGGTAAGTTATAGAGTCATAGGACACTTGGGGTTTCTAGTACTTTATATGTCTATATGACGTGTATGAGACTTATTATAGGTTATGGAATTTTGATTCTTGCAAGTGTGAATAGTTCTAGTTATGATAACATCTGATATCGTTAGACAACTTTAGTCTTATTAACATCTGCTTATGTAAGCTCACTGTTATATATTCATACGGCCGGTTCAGTATCACTGAAACAAGTCTCTTTTCATTCAGCTTAACCAGTCGTCAGCGCCTATGGGAGCAATTAGTATCCCTTATTGTTTTCAAGTTTAAAGTTGGATTTTCGTACGAAGTTATTCGTTTGGTTATGGACTTGTGTTGTCGCATTTGTCAAGAGGAAGTGCTCTGGATCTGCTTTCACTTATATACACTCTGACTGTGTTCTGATTGGTTATTTATTTCCCCTGTTTTTTTTTTTCTTTGCTGCTATGGAGTTAGTAAAGAAATTTAATGCAAAATACTCGCCTCTTGTCATTATTAAAATTAAGATTATTAGTACACTAGGCTAGTATAATCTTCAATTTTGCTTTATCAATATCTCTGTATTTTTTCAATTCATTTAACATTCTGCTAACTACTCTTTCTGGTAGTAGATTCTTTAAAATATCTTATTACTGGATATTTTCTGTTAAGACATTTTTGCTCATTACTCCTAGTTTTCAAAGCTTTCTCTCTATATTTAAAATGGTTCCACCTACATATTCAAAACAGATATATCTGGAGGTTTAGAGTTCTAAGGAAGAAAGATAATTGTTTATGATTCTGCATTGTTTTAACTGACATAAACATCTGTTCATTATCATCATTGAATACTCTATTTAGAGTCTTCTGTAATGCTGTTCAGTATATAATTAACTCAAATTTTAAAATCAAGAATACATACACTATGGGTATACATTTAAAGATCATGAATGATTAAAGAATCATCAAATGTCATTATGGTCACCTGATATAATCTTGGGCACAGCAAAAAAAAAAAAGAAACACAGTTTGGCGAATCGATTTGTCCAAAAAAACATTTTAGTGTTGGTATCGGGATTTGTCCATTTGGCATTTTGGTTTGGACGAATTTTGCTCATGCAATTGTTTCTGGAAAAACTAGTCAGACAAACAATGGCAAAATAATGGACCAGTCAGTGAACTGCAAAATATACACATAATATAAATATAAGATAGGTGCATTTTTCTATTTTCCAGCCAAATGTTCCAGTAAAAAAAGATCTATATTGATATCTTATATGTTTATTAGATATATAAATATAGATTAGTTTTAATACTACTCCTTTTTTATTCCTCCCTTGGTCATTTTTCCCTTGATCTGTGAATAATAATCAACCTTTAGTGGCTTTCCCCTAACCATCAAGCAATAATTTTTCTTCCCACCAATCATTGCCATTTTTGGCACAACTAACAGAACTCCAAATCATGAAATAAACAAAACTACTCATCCATTGCCCATTTTGTTTGCTACGTAGTTTGTCCATATAGCATTTCCAAATTCGGGCGAGTCGCAGTTTGTTTGAAACCAAATACACAAGTCAATTCTTTAACATTATTTGTCTTTTCATTAAACCTATGATTATTCTTAAGGTTAGGGCTAGGATTAGGTTTAAGGCTAGAGCAACAGTTAGTGTTAGCACTGAGGTTCTTTAACCCCTTAAGGACTGGACTGTTTTTGCGATGTTGTACATTTGCAACCAGGAATATTTTTACACTTTTCTGGTGTTTGTGTTTAGCTGTAATTTTCCGCTCTCTCATTTACTGTTCCCATGCAAATTATATATTGTTTTTTTCAGGACAAAAGGGGCTTTCTTTACATACCATTATTTATATAATCTCATGTATTTTAATTTTAAAAAAATTAAAAAATATGATGAAAAATTGAAAAAAATACATGTTTTTTGACTTTTACTTGAAAAATCTTTTACTCATCTACAAAAGCGAATGAAAAAAACAGCTAAATAGATTCAAAATTTTGTCCTGAGTTTAAAAATACCCAGTGTTTACATGCTTTTTTGCTTTTTTTTGCAAGTTATAGGGCTATAGGTACAAGTAGGATATGGCGGTTTCAAAACAAAATTTTGTTCATCTAAGGATATTTTGACACTTTCTATGCAGCCATTTTACCACAAGTCTTTGCCAAACTTTGCATAGATAGTTGTTTTTTTTGTTTTTTTTCACATACATTGCAATTCAGGTATAAACTTACAGATCCTGTTATGTCTTGCTGCCAAAAAAACACACTAATATATGTTCAGCAATATCTCCCGAGTACAGTGATACCACTCATGCATAGGCTTGTCGGATTGTTTGGGGGCTAAAAGGCCACATTTGGCAGCTGCGCATATCCATTTTTCAACTTGGAATTTTGACATGTAGTTAACCTGCGCACATGTCCTATTTGGGACATTTGTAAGGCCGGCCAATGTATTTTACCCCCACCAAAGCATATATTTTTGGAAAGTAGACACCCTAGGGTATTTCAAATGGTGGTTTTTTAACACTTTCCATGCACTAATTCTACCACCAGACTTTGTCAAACATTTAGGTAGTCATTTTTTGTGTGTTTTTTTTCACACACATTGTACTTTAGGCATGAATTAACAAATCGTGTTATGTGTCACTGCCAAACAACACGCCAATATGTGTTCAGCAACATCTCCTGAGTACAGTGATACCACCCATGCATAGGCTTGTCGGATTGTTTGGGGGCTAAAAGGCCACATTTGGCAGGTGCGCATATCCATTTTTCAACTTGGAATTTTGACATGTAGTCAACCTGCGCACATGTCCTATTTGGGACATTTGTAAGGCCGGCCAATGTATTTTACCCCCACCAAACCATATATTTTTGGAAAGTAGACACCCTAGGGTATTTCAAATGGTGGTTTTTTAACACTTTCCATGCACTAATTCTACCACCAGACATTGTCAAACATTTAGGTAGTCATTTTTTGTGTGTTTTTTTTCACACACATTGTACTTTAGGCATGAATTAACAAATCTTGTTATGTGTCACTGCCAAACAACATGCCAATATGTGTTCAGCAACATCTCCTGAGTACAGTGATACCACCCATGCATAGGTTTGTCGGATTGTTTGGGGGCTAAAAGGCCACATTTGGCAGGTGCGCATATCCATTTTTCAACTTGGAATTTTGACATGTAGTCAACCTGCGCACATGTCCTATTTGGGACATTTGTAAGGCCGGCCAATGTATTTTACCCTCACCAAACCATATATTTTTGGAAAGTAGACACCTTAGGGTATTTCAAATGGTGTTTTTTTTAACACTTTCCATGCACTCACTCCTTACCACCAGACATTGTCAAACATTTAGGTAGTCATTTTTGTGTGTGTTTTTTTCACAATACATTGTACTTCAGGGTATTTAAATTAACAAATCGTGTTATGTGTCACTGCCAAACAACATGCCAATATGTGTTCAGCAACATCTCCTGAGTACAGTGATACCACCCATGCATAGGTTTGTCGGATTGTTTGGGGGCTAAAAGGCCACATTTGGCAGGTGCGCATATCCATTTTTCAACTTGGAATTTTGACTTGTAGTCAACCTGCGCACATGTCCTATTTGGGACATTTGTAAGGCCGGCCAATATATTTTACCCCCGCCAAACCATATATTTTTAGAAAGTAGACACCCTAGGGTATTTCAAATGGTGTTTTTTTTTTTAACACTTTCCATGCACTAGTTCAACCACCAGACTTTGTCAAATATTTAGGTAGTCATTTTTTGTGTGTTTTTTTCACACACATTGTACTTTAGGCATGAATTAACAGAACGTGTTATGTGTCACTGTCAAACAACACGCCAATATGTGTTCAGCAACATCTCCTGAGTACAGTGATACCACCCATGCATAGGCTTGTCAGATTGTTTGGGGGCTAAAAGGCCACATTTGGCAGGTGCGCATATCCATTTTTCAACTTGGAATTTTGACATGTAGTCAACCTGCGCACATGTCCTATTTGGGACATTTGTAAGGTCGGCCAATGTATTTTACCCCCCACCAAACCATATATTTTTTTGGAAAGTAGACACCCTAGGGTATTTCAAATGGTGGTTTTTTTAACACTTTCCATGCACTAATTCTACCACCAGACTTTGTCAAACATTTAGGTAGTCACTTTTTGTGTGTTTTTTTTCACACACATTGTACTTTAGGCATGAATTAACAAATCGTGTTATGTGTCACTGCCAAACAACGCGCCAATATGTGTTCAGCAACATCTCCTGAGTACAGTGATACCACCCATGCATAGGCTTGTCGGATTGTTTGGGGGCTAAAAGGCCACATTTGGCACGTGCACATATCCATTTTTCAACTTGGAATTTTGACATGTGGTAAACCAGCGCCCCTGTCCTATTTGGGCCAATGTATTTTACCCCCATCAAACCATATATTTTTGAAAAGTAGACAACTCAGGGTATTTTAAATGGTGGTAGTTTAATACTTTTCATGCAATAATTCTACCACCAGCCTTTGGCAAACTTTTGGGTAGTAATTTTCTTCATGTTTTTTTACACATACATTGTACTTTAGGCAGGAATTAACAGATCCTGTTATGTATCACTGCCAAACAACACCCCAATATGTGTTCAGCAACATCTCCTGAGTACAGTGACATCACCCATGCATAGGTTTGCTGGGTTGTTTGGTGGCTAAAAGGCCACTCAGTTTTTCAACTTGATATATAGGTATGCTTGGCCTATCTTCAGTTTGGCATATTTTTGCATCCCCCCGTTAATGTTAACATCATGAAAGTTTATATTTTTATAAAGTAGACATTCCAGAGTATTGTATATGAGGTGTTTTCACATCCTTCCCCCAACCATTGTGCTAAACAAATTTCAGAGAACGTGCATGGTGGTAATTTTTGAATTCTGCTTTTTATGCACACGTCATCTGGTTTTGGCCAGCCAGTTATATGTTACTACCATAAAACTTTTTAACCAAATGTGCAGGTATCAAATGCACCTTTAGCAGCATTCTCTAAACTAACTCCTGCAAAAAGAATCTAATTGGAGATTTGGGGGGAAGGAAACTGACTAACTAAAATTTGCTGCTTTCAAAAGAAAAAAAAACAGTGCAAAGGGGTGTCTGTCCTTTTCCTTTTTTATAACAGACCCAGCAACATTTCAGGGGATTTGTTTTTTTTTTGCAGTTGGCGGTATCTTAAAAATAAAATGTCTGGACTCCTTTGGCACCGTTGTTGGAACTTGACCATCTCCATAAATTATTGTGGAAATCAGCTTGAACTAAAATTGGAGAAAGGTGGTTCTTTCTGGATTCATTTTTTTTAAAGAGTAAAAATTAATTATGTGTTGCTACTTGCATCAGGTAGATAGCCACCTTTTTATACCAGGCTTTTGTCTTTCTTAAGATAAGATATGGCTGCATCAGCTGATCAGCCAAATCAACACCCCCCATGTGCCTGTTATAAGCCCTGATGCACACCGGTTTTGTCTGTACCCTGCCTCGGACAGTGACGTCTGACATGCCCTCGTTATGGATGGTTGTTAGCATGTGAACATCCTTCCTGTCCTTAAATTTTATTGCAAGCACTTTAGCTTTGTGCAGACCTTTACATTCACTTTTTTTTTTTTTTTGGCCTCTATAAAAGGTCTGGGGAAATCCTTGGCATATCTTCTCACACTGCCACAGGCCAGTATCTAGAAACCCTAAAGAGTTTGAAACAAACGGACAATGCTATAAAAATTGTCCACATAAAGGTGGTAACCCTTATTGAACAAGGGGATCAGTAAGTCAAAAACAAGTTTCCCGCTTGTCCCCAGAGAGTCAGTACAGCCAGGAGGGTCCAGTTGACCATCTTTCCCCTCATATATACGAAAGGCAAATGTATAGCCACTTTCGCTCTCGCACAGTTTGTAGAATTTTACGCCATACCTAAAGCGCTTTGAGAGGATGTATTGTTTGAATCCTAATCTCCCTTTATATTTCATTAACGATTCATCAATAGATACATTTTTTTGAGGAGTATAAACTTCAGTAAATTTGTGCTGAAGATGGTCTACCAGTGGGTGTATTTTATGAAGCCTATCATATTGGGTGTGATCTCTGCGGTGACAGAGGGTATTGTCATTGAAATGTAAGTATCTCAGCAGCAGCTCAAATCTTGTTCTAGACATGGTTTGAGAGTACACTCGACTAGAACAGATTGGGTTGGTGCTCCAGTAAGAGCAAATTGATGGCTTCTTTATAATCCCCATGAGAATTGTAAGAGCCCAGAATTTTTTAAGTTCAGCGACATCTGTGGGATGCCAAGCACACTCCTCCCTGACTGCATAGCTATCTGGATTGGTATCAATAAATTGGGTAGCATATAAATTAGTCTGGGGAGCAATCTCCTCCCACATGGTATCCCCTAAAAATAGCTCCATATATTGCATAGAGGAGAAGTCATCCACATTGACATTAATGCCTGTGTTGGCACTAAAAGGGGTGATTTGGGGCTCAGCTAACTGTGGAGAAACCTGTTCCTCCTCCACATTCGGCGTAGCAGAGAAAGCACAGCTTCTTTTTGCAGCCAGCTCACACACAGATGACATGTCAGAAAACTGACCTGGGTCAAAATCGGACGCAGTATCAGTGGCGTCAGAGTCTGGCTAACACAGAGTTACTAACACACAATTTTTTTATTTTATACTAAAAACAGACTAAAACTGATAAAAACAGACTAAATGAGACTAAAACTTCTGTTAGCAGCAATCTGTAAACTAACTCCTGCAAAAAGAATCTAACTGGAGATTTGGGGGAAGGATACTGACTAACAGAAATTTGCTGCTTTCAAAATAAACAAAAAAAATAAATCAGGAACAAGTATTATAAAAATGTATTTTCTGTGTGGTAGACCTTAAAACATGCTCCAATACACAGTCCAGGTTTTGTAGGGCAATCGGGACAGTGAAAAGGGGTGTCTGTCCTTTTCCCTTTTTATAACAGACCCGGCAACGTTTCTGGGGGTTTCTTTTTTTTGGTGTTGGCGGTATCTTAAAAATAAAATGTCTAGACGACTCTTGCACTGTCGTTGGAACTTGACCATCTCCATAAATTATTGTGGAAATCAGCTTGAGCTGAAATTGGAGATAGGTGGTTCTTCCTGGATTCATTTTTTTAAAAATTAAAAATGAATTATGTGTTGCTACTTGCAACAGGTAGATAGCCACCTTTTTATACCAGGCTTTTGTCTTTCTTAAGATAAGATAAGGCTGCATCAGCTGATCAGCCAAATCAACACCCCCCATGTGCCTGTTATAAGCCCTGATGCACACCGGTTTTGTCTGTACCCTGCCTCGGACAGTGACGTCTGACATGCCCTCGTTATGGATGGTTGTTATCATGTGAACATCCTTCCTGTCCTTAAATTTTAGCGCAAGCAGTTCAGCCTTGCGCAGAGCTTTGCATTCCCCTTTTTTTAATTTGGCCTCTATGAGAGGTCTGGGAAAATCCTTGGCATTTCTTCTTACAGTGCCGCAGGCCAGTGTCTGTAAACTATAAAGAATTTTAAACAAGTGGACACTGCTGTAAAAATTGTCCACATAAAGGTGGTAACCCTTATTGAACAAAGGGTTCAGTAGGTCCCAAACAAGTTTCCCAGTTGTCCCCAGAGAGTCAGGACAGCCAGGAGGGTTCAGTTGAGCATCTTTCCCCTCGTATACACGAAAGGCAAATGTGTAGCCACTTTCGCTCTCGCAAAGTTTGTACACTTTAATGCCATACCTAGACCGCTTTGAGGGGATATATTGTTTGAACCCTAATCTCCCTTTGTATTTCATAAGGGATTCATCGATGGATAAAGTTTGTTGGGGAGTATAAACTTCAGAAAATCTGTTCTGAAGATGGTCTACCAGTGGGCGTATTTTATGAAGCCTATCATATTGGGGGTGATCTCTGGGGTGACAGAGCGTATTGTCGTTAAAATGTAAGTATCTGAGCAGCAGCTCATATCTTGGTCTAGGCATTGTTTGGGAGAATATAGGAGTCGAACAAATTGGGTTGGTGCTCCAGTAAGACCGGATTGATGGCTTTTTTATTATCCCCATGAGCATGGTAAGAGCCCAGAATGTTTTAAGTTCAGGGACATCTGTGGGATGCCAAGCATGCTCCCTGACTGTATAGCTACCTGGATTGGTCTCAATAAATTGGCTAGCGTATAAATTAGTCTGGGAAGCAATCTCCTCCCAGATGGTATCCCCTAAAAATAACTCCATATATTGTATAGGGGAGAAGTCAACCACATTCACATTAATGCCTGCGTTGGCACTAAAAGGGGGATGTTGGGCTCAGCTAACTGTGGAGGTACCCAGTCCTCCTCCACATTCAGCGTAGCAGGGGAAGCACAGCTTCTTTTAGCAGCTGGCTCACTCACAGATGACATGTCACTAGACGTGCCGCTAAACTGACCTGGGTCAAAATCGGACGCAGTGTCAGTGGCGTCAGAGTCTGACGCCAAGAAGGCATATGCCTCCTCCAAGCTGTACATGCGCTGCATGTTTCACACCAACAGACTAAACTAACAAAATACTAAACACAATATTTTTTATTTTTTTTTAAACACTAAAACAGACTAAAACAGACTAAAACAGTAATCCCTAAACTAACTCCTGTTAGAAGAATCTAATGGAGATTTGGGGGAAGGAAACTGACTGACTACGACAGGCTATGACAGACTATGACAGACTATGACAGACTATGACAGACTATGACAGACTACGACAGACTACGACAGACTACGACAGACTACGACAGACTACGACAGACTAAAACAGACTAAAACAGACTAAAACAGACTACGACAGTCTAAGACAGTCTAAGACACAGATTTTTTAAAATAAAGTTAACCCTTAAGGGCAAAAAAAAAAATACAGACAGTAAAAATGCACTGTCTGTAACAGATCTGGCAGGGAAGGGGTTAAAATAGGATTTTAATTAACTGAAGATACTTTTTATTTTTCACAGGAACAGCTGCTGCAACAAACTATCAGGATCTCTGTCTCTCTCCTCTCACAAAACGCTACAGAGAGGAGAGAGGCAGAGATCAGTGTCAAAGTGAGTGTTTGTAACACCCACTTTGACACCAGCCAATTGTGAGCGATCGCGGATCGCTCACATGCCGCAATTTGCTGTTACTATCTGCCTGGGATGCCGGGCAGATAGTAACAACGAGATTTCAGCGGAAGCGATCTCTGATCGCTCCCGCCGCCCGTTTTCCGTTAGGACGGTTCAGGACCGTCCTCGGTCGGCAACGCAAAAATGCCGAGGACGGTCCTGAACCGTCATGCGTCCTTAAGGGGTTAACTGGGAAGGGTTATGAGGCCATTCTCAAACAATTTAAAGTCTATCATTCTACAGTGAGAAGGATTATTCAAAAGTGGAAAACTTCCCAGCAAATTGAAGATTATGCTAGATTCAGTGTACAGATAATCTTAATTTTAATAATGACAGGAGGCGAGTATTTTGCATAATCTTTCTTTACTAACTCCATAGCAGCAAAGAAAAGAGTGACATAACTGAGAACCAATCACAATGCAGTATAGAGTATAAGAGGTGTAACGTATGACATCATTTCCTCTTTAAAGCATACAACATCACAAGATCACAATGCAGAATAACAATAAAGATAATGTATAACATGAAGATAGAATGTAAACGTATGAAGAATTCTTGACAGGGAAGAGTTCTTGATGTCAAGTGACGATCTTCCATGACAAGATGATGATGATATCTTGAAGGAAGTCTTTAGTGTCCTGATTCATCTGGTTAAACTGAAACGAGAATGTGAAAGGGTATTAGATTCCGGAGATGGTTGTGTAAAACAATGAGTTGTCTATCCCTTATGATTAAATAACCCATCATACTGCAATAGAGCGAATACATTCCTCCCATCTATTGATGCTAAGTCATCCCACCCATATGGAATATCTGTATTAATTGTAAGAAAACAACTTAGGCATTTAGCACAAATAACATATGAATAAAGAGATAGAAATATACATGAAGACAGAGGGGGGAAGAGCGAAAGAGAGCAGGGAGGGAAAATACTCGCCTCCTGTCATTATTAAAATTAAGATTATCTGTACACTGAAGCTAGCATAATCTTCAATTTTGTCACATGACAGGAAGCTTCGTATTTTGCAATTTCAACGCTGAGAAAGTAGATGGAGGACGGAAGTAGAACGTCCTAAAGGTGGATTCTCTGGTCCAGTCCGCCGCTCGTAAAATATCTGGAAGGGAGGCCCCCGCCGCGTAGGCGGAAGAGGCCGCGGCCCCTCGGACTGAGTGTGCTCCAAAAGCCTGGTCTATCCTGGCAAGGGCCAATAGCCATCTAACCCATCTGGCCAACGTAGTAACCGAGACTGGAGCGTAGGGGCGGACGTAAGAGATGAGAAGTTGACGATTGGAAGTAGGCCACAACGTCGCGGTAGCTTCCACGTATCTACAAAGAGTAGAGACCACACAGAGCTGTGGGTCTGAGGGAAAAAAGGGGTAAAAAACAGAGGAAGAGTCAGATTTCGTGCGTCTAGAGATCTGGAAGGTTACTCCCGCTGGGCAGAAGGTAAATGCGTCGGTATCAAAAGCGTGTACATCGGACACCCGACGAAAGGAGACTAGGCAGAGTAGGAAGGTGAGCTTTGCCGTAAGCTGGCGGAGTGATAAGTTCTCGTTAGGGGGCCAGTCCCGTAAAAACTGTAAGACTATGCCAACGTCCCAAAGTCTTGAGTATTTGGGTTCCGGGGGGCGCCGAAGGCGCATGCCACGGAGGAGTCTACAGATGAGTGGGTTCTGGCCCACTGGTGTCCCTTGAGTTGGCGTATGAGCCGCTGAGATGGCTGAACGTATCACGTTGATGGACCGGTATGACTTCCTGGTTGTGAACAGAGAGGTGAGGAAATTCATGATGGAGGGAATAGGTGCCGTAAAGGGATTGAGACCCTGTCCCAGGCACCAAGTAGTCCAGCAGTGCCATGCTGATAAGTAGCACCTCCTTGTTCCTGGCGCCCATGAGTCCCATAGGAGCTCTCTAGTTTCCTGCGATAAATCCTCGGTTCGCCAGGAACCCCTGAAAGAGTCCAGGCCACCAGGGGAAGTCGGCCCTCCCGGACCAGCGGATGGGGTAGTCCCATCGGGTTCCTGAGAATGGACGGAGTATCTGGTAGGAGGAGGGGATCCCTGTTCGACAGCTCCAGAAGATCCGGGAACCATGGTTGGCTTTGCCATAGAGGGGTGATGAGGGTCAGTATCACCCTCTGCATGCGGATTCGGTGGAGAACCCTCGTAATCATTGAGAATGGAGGGAAAGCGTAAGCCCCGTGTTGTGGCCATTGTTGCAGAAACGCGTCCGTTGCTAGACTCTCCGGATCTGGGAGCCAACTGAAGAAGTCCTTCGTCTGACGGTTGTTGCCGGAGGCGAATAAGTCCAGGGAGAAGGGGCCCCTTTGTGCATCCAGAATCATGAAAACGTGAGGGTCTAGTTGCCAGTCGCTGGCGTCCCTCCAGTGGCGTGAGTACCAATCCGCTGTCGTGTTGGTTTCTCCTGGTAGGTGTTCCGCTAACAGCATGATGTTGTGAGGCAGACAATAATCGAAGATTTCCTTTGTGAGTTCTACTAGTGCTTGGGAGCAGGTGCCTCTGAGTCGGTTGATGTATCTTACCGCTGAGACGTTGTCCATCCGGAGAAGGATGCAGCAGTTGGATCGTTCTTTTGCCAGACTGCGAATGGCGAACGATCCCGCCAGGAGCTCCAGACAGTTGATGTGCATCGAAAGTTCTTGGGGAGTCCACACTCCCCCCGTGGAGGAGGTGCCGTCTATTGCTCCCCAACCTGAGCGGCTGGCGTCTGACTCCAATATGAAGTCTGGTTGGTTTCTGAATATCGCCCGGCCATTCCAAGCCTGCATGCAGTTCAGCCACCAGTGCAGTTCCTCCCGAACCTCGTCCGACATGGGGACCGGCTGGTCGTATTTTGGGTCTTTGCGAAGGAACTTTGTCTTGAGGCGTTGCATGGCTCTGTAATGCAGGGGTCCAGGAAAAATGAAGAGAGAAGGCCCACGATTCGTGCTAGTAGTCGTAAAGGTAAGGATGTCAGTCGAAGTACCTTCCGAATTTCTCTGCGGATGGTGGCAATTTTTGCGGCCGGAAGGCGTAGAGTGCACGATGTTGAGTCTATCTCGAACCCAAGGAATTCGATCGACTGAGCGGGAGTCAGTGATGACTTGGGGCCGTTGATAACGAAACCCAGTGAGTCGAGCAGGTGTACGGCGTAGTCTGTATGCCTCTTTAGGGTCCTTGCATCCTCGTCGAATATCAAGATGTCGTCGAGGTAGACAATGCATCTTATGCCTTGGGCCCTCAGTCTCGCCATTACCGGCTTCATCATTTTGGTGAAACACCATTGGGCCGAACTGAGGCCGAACGGGAGACAGGTGAATTGCCAAGGTGTCCCGTGCCAGTAGAAGCGGAGATATGAGCGGCTCCTTTCGTGCACAGGGATGATGAGATATGCGTCCTTTAGGTCTAGACGCGTGAACCAGTCGTTGTCTCGCAGTAGGTCCCGGAGAAGATGGATACCCTCCATTTTGAAGTGGCGGTACACCACGTAGGAATTGAGCTCCTTGAGGTTGATGACGGGTCAGAATTCCCCGGTTTTCTTCCTGACCAGGAAGATATTGCTGTAGAACCCGGTTGAGTCCGGAGCTGGTTGGATGGCACCCTTGGAGTATAAGTCCTGAAGTTCCGTGTCTATCAAAGAAGCGTCCACCCGTGAAAACTGAATCGGGCGTGGTGGTGCCTGTTGGAGTGGCCTCGTCTCGAACTCTATTTGATAGCCCCGCACTGTCCGAAGTATCCATGTGTCGGAGGATAGGTCTGCCCAATTCTGGAAAAAAAGAGAAACACGACCTGCGATATGGCAAGGGGTTAGAGGTAGTATAGAATGGTAACTTACCATTGGAGAATCTCGCTCGGGAGCGTCCTCCGCCGCCACGGCCACGATCCGATCCCCTGAACTGATGGAATCAATGGCGTGCAGATGGATCTGTGTAGAATGGTTGTGACCTGGTTGTGCGGGGGCCGGATGGCCAGAAGCGGCTGGTGGCACGGCCCCTCTGCCGACCAGCCCTCCCAAAAACACCACGGGTGTTGTGGCCGCGGAATACTTTCCGCATTGATGTTTGTGCCTTATTGAGGGAAGTGAATATGTTGACCCTCTTATTAAGCTCAGTAAGGAAGGCCTCGCCAAACAATTTGCCCTGTGCCAAGGGGCCCAATTCTTTATCCCCCAGTTCGACAAGCTTGTCATCGATTTTGAAAAGTGCTGCTCGGCGCCTCTCCGAAGAGAGGGCCACATTAGTGTTCCCGAGGAAACAGAAGCACCTTTGTGCCCACTCTCGGGTATCCCATGCCCACTCACGCATATCTGGGGAGAAGTCATCAGCCCTTTCATAGGCATCATCTGCCATATCCATGATCCTCAAATATATATATAAAAATGTAGACCACCCAGGTGCAGCATAAAAAATTACAATAAAGGTTATCACTTCCCTTATAAATCAGGTAGTAACAAGAGGGTTCCTCAAAGGTCCTCAAAATGCAAATATAAGGTATAAGATACACCTAAAAAATTCATAGGGCAACACTATAAAGTCAAAGATGTGGCCCCTTTAAGTAAATATTGCACTCACAAGATGTTGTAATGTTAAAAGCCCATCAGAATGTCTTTCAATATTCAGCCACCAATGTCCTCAGAATCGCAGGGTACATATTGAAAGGAAAAAACTGGACATAGTGTAATAATGCTTAAATATTAAATGACACTTTAATTGTTTGCACTTACAAAAAGTAGAAGATAAAAAAGCTCATCAATAAGTCTCTATATCAATCGATTTCAGCTGGATGAGAGACCCAAAATAAGCCTTGATGTGTAGCTCAACGCGTTTCATCTCCCAAATGGAGACTTCCTCAGGAGCAAATAAATTAAAATACAATAAAATATAATAATGCAATAACAAAAAAATTAAATTAAGCATCACTAATATATATATATCCATGATCCTCGCCAAAGGCCCGATGGCATCTAATAGTTTGTCCTGAGCTCCCTTGAAGCCATGTTCCACGCCCTTGCGTGGGTCCCGACCCCCGCGGGACATGAATGTGGTCACAAGCGGGTCGAATTCGGGGTTGTGTGCTACCTTATCTGGTAGGCTCGGGCGAGGGCATTCAGATCTCATACGCTTTCTCACTTCTTTGTCCAGAGACTTCCGGAGCCAGAAGTGCATGAATCTGGTCAAGTGTTCGGGTGGCATCCATTCTTCCGAACGGGGATGGCGAATGTTCCTAGGGTCGAACATTCGGAGGCCAGAGTTGTCCAAAAATATTTCTGAACCCTCTTGTGGGGTGTCTAGGGTTGTGGCCCCGGAGTCCTGGGGCTCCCCCAGGGTCTTTTCCCCTATAAAGTAAGGGTCAGACTTGGCAGCGGAGTAGTCGGATTCCTCCTGGTCGGAGGCAGCCGCCTGCCATTCGTCAACCACGGCTAGAGCGTGTGATGGACTTGCGTCCTCTTCCCCAGAGGAAGCCTGAGCGGGTTTTTGGGACGATTTGCTTGTGTCTCGTCTGCGTTTAACAGGGGCCTTTCCTTTGGATTTACGTGGTCCCATAGCCTCGCCTTTCCAATGGCGCTTAGGGGGGTGGGAGCGTTCCCTGGAGGAATCTGAGTCTTCCGAATCCGCCCCATAATGAGCCCGTTTGGGAATGGGCTTAGATGCATCTTGTTCCAATTGGAATGACTTAGCCAAAGCCTTTTCCATGGACGCAGCTACCGCTGCTGCAATCATGGCCTGGAGATCTGAGGGATTTTGGGATTCTTCCATGTTGTTAATCACACACGGGGCTCACCCGGTGAATATGCGTGAGGGCACTTGTGGTACATGTGGCACAAAATGGGGAGACCTGGGGACCAGGGGGTGGTGTAAAATAGGTAATGGTTAACCTGAAAGCGTTATGCGACTGGTAGGTCAAGCGAGGGCAGTCACTGGGGCTCACCCAGGAATTTGGAATCCTGCATACACAGGTCCGTTCAGCAGCACATGAAAGGGGGCTCACCCCTGCCAGAATAAGGGTATTCCCACTGGCTAAAACCGACCCCAAGTGCAAAGCACTAACCTGATACTGGTCCCACCGTGAGCTGATAAAGCTGCAGAGTTCAGGACGGCGGGCGTTCGTGCGTACGAATCAGCCGAACGCAAGCATTCGTCTAATACGCATGAACGTGAGCGCCTAATATGAGGCGTTCGCGGGAACTGCCGAACGTTAGGCGTTCGTCAAAGGGAACAAGTCTATGCGAACAGAAAGTGTCGTTCGCGAAAAAGACGTGCGAATGACAATAAGGCTGGAAAGAAACCCGCAAATTTATCTGACACTGGGAAGTATAGGTGAAAACGGCGAGAATGCCGTTAATACTCCCTGAAAAAGGTAGGCTAGTAAAAGCAGTGGAAAAGGTCCCAGAGCCAGAGGGGTGGGGGGGGGGGAAGCCCCCAAAGGTAACAAAACACAGAAAACACTTAAAGCAACATAATGTAATAAATGTAATAGTAATAGTAAATAGTAGACAATAGTTCTTAGAAATAGATGACAAATAGTGTAAGGACAGAGAGGAAAAAACCAAGTCTGTACTTATCTTGTGATGGAGCAGCAAAGAAAGAGGAAATAATGTCATACGTTACACCTCTTACTCTATACTGCATTGTGATTGTTTCTCAGTTATGTCACTCTTTTCTTTGCTGCTATGGAGTTAGTAAAGAATGATTATGCAAAATACGAACCCTCCTGTCATGTGATAAAATTAGGTATGCAAAGTTGCATCTGCACAAACCATAAAACTTCTGGCAATATGTTATTTGGACAGACGAGACCAAAGTAGAAATGTTCAGCTGAGTTGGGCCTTGACCTCTTTTCCTCCATTCAGGGGGAGATGGCCTGAGGCGATCTTGGGGCTGCTCCTCCCGAGGATGCGGGAACTGCACTAGTTAATCCGTTGGGCTACAGAAGATTCCTAAAGTTGAATTACTTAATTTCAATAAAATTAATTAATTAAAGTCACAGTATGAAATGTATTAATTATCTGCAGTTGTGTTCCAAATGAAGTTTTGCTAAAGTATCACACGTGCCAGGTAATTTCTATTTAGATCTCGGTCCATTGCGTAAGTGATGTGATCACTCTTACTATTTCACTTCCTTTTGAAACAGCTATATTCTGTCTTGATTCTGTAACCTGGAAATGACGTTACGCTACATCTAGCAAATGTCATATCCTCGCCATATTTACTTAGGGATACATCAGTTGAAGTAAGGTAAAAAGGCTAAATGCATATTCTTGGCTATAAAGTAGGGAGAAAAAAGCAATCTCGTTATTCCTCACCCATATGCATCCATGGTTGTCCATAACATGTATGAAAAGCATTGTAACATAAACATCAGAAGAATAAAACGGGAATAAAAGAAAAACAATGGTTATTCCATAAATATAAATAATACACAATATAAAAATCCCCTTTAAGTCTAATATACAAGGTGCATACGTGAATCCAAGTTTATAAATGATGATCAAAAATATATATAAGCCAAAATAAGGACTGGGTTAGCACAAATAAATACTTAACATCATATGGCTCGGCTGGCAAGCGTAGATGGGGAAACCACCCAGCAATTAAATGGCAGAATGAATATGCACAGACACTCCATTAAACGCCACAAAGAAGAATCCTACTGCATTCCTGGGGTTACACCACTTTACCCAGCCTGGCCACTCAATGAAAGACCTAAAAATCAAATACTGAAAGGGGTTTTTAAAAATACCCAAGAAAGAAAAACTTTTGAAGCCAGAATGATCAAATTGTATAACAGCAAGAATAGAGGACTAAATATTGATTTGGGTTTCCTGTCCCACTACCAACACTTTACATGAACACTCCCCCAGCATTATCTTACTGTTCTGTCATATGTATCAACACTTTAAAACACATTCCAATATATTTATTCTATCAATATATGAATTACTATGTGTAGACCTATTGTTAGGTCACAAGTGGTTTAAATGTGGAACACAACTGCAGATTATAATTTTCCTTATTTTTATTATAGAGAGTGAAATGAGAATCCTTTAATTAATAAGGTTACTGTAGCTTTAAGCAGGTTGTTAGTTGAAGACATAAAGCATTAATAATTGTAATAGTATTTTAGTAGTAGCAGATTTTAGCAAGCAGGTAACAGTTCATTAGCAAAGTAAGAATTCAGAGATAGTACCAAATTGTATACTTATGATTGTTGGGAGTTGTCCTCCAAAGACAGGTTAGTTTGAGTCCGCAGGATGATTAAACATCAAACAGTCCGGTTTCCAATAAGTAGAAAGAGAGCAGGTAAATCCAATACACGGTCCGTGGTCAAAGGGAGATGAGAAGGCAGGAATCCGTTTAAACAGTCCAAGGTTCGGTACACAGTATTAACGGAGAAGAGCTTAGCCGGCAATGTGATTGCGGAAGTAACAACCAGAAATCACTAAGCAATTTTGAATCTGGCGCGGTCTCTCTATAAGGCTTGAGAGAGCCGCGTCAGAGAGGGGGCGGGGACGGTTCCGCATACCGGAAATGCAGGAACGGAGCCGAAAAGATAAGTCCTGACACCTATGCTTTCCCATACTCTTATGCATATATGGTTATATATGTGACTGAGCATTTATATTTGTGTATATGAGTTCATGTGCATGTATGTATATGTGTTTATGTGTATGCATATATGTATGTGTTCATGTACTTGTGTTTGCATATACATATACATATATATTTGTGTGTGTTTATGTATAAAGTTTACCATCTTCTCCATTGTCTGCTTGTTCTTTTTCTCCTTCTCCCACCTCACTTTGATCTTCAGAAAGATATTTACGACCCTCTGCAAGAATGTTGTCTATTTTCTATCAAACCTGTGTCTTATATGCGCTCATGTCACTTTAACCCCTGTATCAAAACTCGACTTTGAATTCTGTGTGTTGCCTTGCTCAGACATGCTTCAGACTTGAGAAAGGGAGGTTCTCCCGAAAGCTTGTTATTAAAAAATTCTGTTAGTCCAATAAAAAAGGTATTACAAGATATGAATTTTATTTGTTTTTAATATCTACATCACTGGACTAATACGGCTACAATCTCTACTTGAACATTCCATTTTTTTTTTATATATGATATATTTTGAAAAATCATTTTAAAAGTTCTGTCTCATTAGAGATATTTTTGCAAGAAGCTCAATGAAGCAAGGTGAAGGGTTAGAGTAGGACCCGTCTAGGGAGGTCTGCCTTGACGTTGGCAGGTGGGCATACCCCCAGTGGCCATTGGAGTGACTAAATGACCTCCATTTGTTTAAATATACATAGGGATTAAGGAGAGAGCGCAGTTAACTTTTTTTTCTTTCATTTTAAAAGTTTACCCAAAAATATTAAATCATTTAAAAAGCTTATCAATAAATAAACATCTCTGTCACTTCAGAGAATTACATAAAGAAGATCTCTGCCTGAAATAGTGCAGTGCAGCCCAGATGTCTCCAGGTTACAAGGCAACCCATTTTAAAAGAGTTTGAGAACTTAAAATAGGACGAAGGAATGCCAGGGCACTCCTGGTTCTCCAGCTTGAATTGTTACTTTATTTACCAGCAGAGGAAGACAAATAAAGTACAAGGAAAAAAACACAACATCTTTGAAAACATCTTTGAAAGCATCTTTGAAAGCATCTTTGAAAACAGTCCATGAAGAGTAAGTATAATGTAACAGTGGCTTGTTGTAGACTTTGTCTGTGGGTTGAAACGTTATCTTTTTGTGAGGTCAGAAAAAAAGGAATCAAGATATTATTAAGGCGAGGTGTGCAGGACTTTTTTATTTAACCTTTGTGGCACTGCCAGTCAGAAGCAGGGGGTCCTTGCACCCTTGTAGAAATTACTTCAGGGGGGTGAGTTCTAGCTAACATTTGTTTATATTTGAATGAGTTGGTTTGTGAAATGGGTGAGTCAGACACAAAGCTACCCTTCATTTTCTTTACTATGTTTTTCAATATTTTTTCATTTTTGTATGTTTCAATTTGGGTTATATTGAGTTTTATTTTTATTTAGCCCCTATTTTAAAAAAGAAAAACAAAATGGGGATTCAATATTTATGTTATCTTTTTTGTGCTGTTTAGACGAATACAGATATTAAATAAAATTACATTTTGAATAACTTTTATTTGTACGTTTGATAACATTTTGGCTATTACAATGGAAAGATTACATTATCTTTTGAGGGACACAAAGTCAAGGCAGTCATGACAGGAACTCGTTAAAATGAATTTGATTATAAAAATGTGCAAATAGGAGGTTAAAGTCCTCAAATTACATCACATTACATCACATGGTATTTTAAGTGAATTACAAGTTATGTGACCTTGTTAAACATTTTATGGGCTTACACAGACACTTTAACAATGTGTATATGCTGGTCACAAGATCAATACTGTACATGAGTCATTAAAGCATTTGATAAATGTAAGTGAAAACTACATCTACAAAAGAAGTATAACTGAAAAGTGACAAAAGTATAGCTTCTTCTTTGCACACAATTGATTCCTTTGTATTAAATGATGTAGCCAAAATAAACAACTTAAATAGACGTATAGAAAATAAGGGGAAAAAAAACCATTGTCCCCCGTATTACGGAATAAAAAGCCTTTTAGAATTTGCTTCAGATACAAAAAATAAAGCAGAATACAAGAAAAAAAAATAAGGAAAGGAATTCAATAATTATATAAAAAATATATAGCATATCCCCTTCAATGTTAGGACATAGGCTCACAGTTTTCACTATATTTTACAATTTGGATATTGTTTCTCTACAACATTTTTTTATTTTTTTATTTACATTTTTATTGGTTTTCATTTAAAAAAACATGAAAAACATCTTGTATATAACATCGATGCAGTTATTAGAAAGAAAACCTGAGCAGTGGGTGGGGGCCCTAATAACAATAAGGGGGGGACCTATTGCCCCCTCTGGCCCCCACCCCTGAGCAGTGGGTGGGGGCCCTAAAATGAAAAATAAGGGGGGGACCTATTGTCCCCCCTGGCCCCCACCCCTGAGCGGTGGGTGGGGGCCCTAAAATGAAAAATAAGGGGGGGACCTATTGTCCCCCCCACCCCCACCCCTGCGCGGCGGCTGGGGGCCATATTGATAATGAGGGGGGGACCTACTGCCCCCCCCGGCACCCACCCCTGCGCGGCGGGTGGGGGCCATATTAATAATGAGGGGGGGACCTACTGCCCCCCCGGCCCCCACCCCTGCGCGACGGGTGGGGGCCATATTGATAATGAGGGGGGGGCTCCGCGCAGACTGAGCTCTGCAGGGCGGGGGAAGGCTTATAAAGCCTTGCCCCGCCCTGCAATTAGGCTAAGAACACTCTGATTGGTGGGTTTAAGCCAATCAGAGTGCTCTTTGTCATTTTACACAGCGTGGGAAAATTCTAAAGAACTTTCCCACGCTGTGTAAAATGACACAGAGCACTGTGATTGGATGGCTTGAAAGCCATCCAATCACAGTGTTCTGTGTCATTTTACACAGCGTGGAAAAATTGAACCACAGGCTGCTCACTGTTTAATAGACATGCCCCTACTCGCGGTATTGCGAGTAGGGGCACAATTTACTAATACTAATTTTTACTTAGTATTAGTAAATTAATAGGGGGC